>CM076571.1:815902-1012981 GCA_034641835.2 Pinus albicaulis
TCACAGGAAGATTTTGGACTAGTTTCCAGGGAGCTCTTCAGACACAATTAAATTTCAGTACAGCTTATCATCCAGAAATTGATGGTCAAACTGAAAGAGTAAATCAAGTGTTGGAGGACATGCTTAGAATGTATGTAATGGATCAACAATCTAAGTGGGAAGATTATCTTCCTCTTGTGGAGTTTGCTTACAATAACAATTATCACCGATCTCTTGGTATGGCCCCTTATGAGCTATTGTATGGAAGACCATGCAGAACACCTTGAAGTTGGGATAGATTAGAGGACAAAATCTCTGTAGGTCCTGAAATTCTTCAAGAAATGGAAGAACAGGTGTGTCATATAAGACAGAGATTAAAGGAGGCATAGGATAGACAGAAGAGCTATGCTGATATGCATAGATTGGATCGTAGTTTTAAAGAGGGGGAATTTGTTTTTCTTCAAGTAAAACCTCAGAAAAGCTCTATTAGATTTGGGAAAGGATCTAAGCTCTCTCCTCGTTTTGTTGGGCCTTTTGAGATCATCGAAAGGATAGGACCTGTGGCATATCTTCTTGCTCTACCACCAGTTCTTCATCACATGCATGATGTATTTCATATTTCAGTGTTGCGTAAGTATGTTCATGATCCTTCTCACATTTTAGATTGGCATCAATTACAGGTAACAGGTGAGGGGACTCTGAAGGCAGAGCCAGTTTTCATTTTGGACCATCGCACTCGACAACTCAGACGTCGTATGGTGGACCAAGTAAAGGTCCAATGGGACCCATACAGTCCTAGTTCCGCCACTTGGGAAGATGCATCTTCTATGCCTCTAGAGTTTCCATTTTTGTTTAATAAAACTTCGAGCCAAGTTTCCTCCAAGAGGAGGAGTATGTAGTGTCCTATTTTTCCTAGTATATTTTTGTCACTCCTATTAAGGGTTATTTTTGATGAGTTATATATATATGGAATATTGATCACTAGATTGAGGAATAACATTTTATATATACATGATTGTATTTCCTCTTTATGTTTATGTATATCATAGTGATCACTATATTGGGTAACAATGTTTTATATCCATGGTTTATGTATGGAAGATTGACCCTTGGTTTGGGAAAAATGTTTTATATAGTTGTATTTTCCCTTATGTGTGGTAGATTTGATTATGTGTTTTATATGATGTTATGCATATGTCTCTCTTTTTGCATCTGACTTGTGTATCAGGTGTATGACATGGATGGAGAACCTGGATTGAGACACATAGACCCATGGATGCTCATGGTTATAAAAAAATGGTTAAATTATGTTTTACGGATGATACATGACTTGCATGATTATATATATGTCTAACATTGTACTGAGCAGGATGTGGTAGGGGACCAGATCATTTTCCAACAAGGATAAATGACTGTGGAAGTCATTTCTTCAAAACCCAAATGACTGTGGAAGTCATGCACCATTCATGGTAAAATGTGGTTAAGTTAATTTCATTATGAAATTCATATGATTCATTTGATCTATGAGATTGTGATGTATGTAGGTCTTCAAACAAGGCCTTACCAACGAACCATAAAATGGGTAAAAGCTCACAATCAGTATCATAAGGAGAAACGTGGAGTTTCAAAGCACAGTAGATGAGAAAGCATGGAAATTAGGGCGTGGAGTCCTAAATCCAAGAAATATAAAGATGTGGAGTCTTGTATATTTAGGGCGCGGAGTCCTCAATCTACTAAGGCACAGAGATGCATGAAATAGGGGTGCAGAATCCCTATTCTCCGAAAGAAAAATACCACTCATGGATAAATCTCAATCTGACAATTTTGGAATGACTTTCTAAAAATAGAAATTCATGTCTAGCATCTCAAGCATGACTTTCCAAAAATAGTAAATCTCCTTGCATAAATTGGTAATCAAGCACAGTTGAAGGAAATTAACTTAACTTATCTTTAATCAATCCTAATAGTTCAATATTGACTTAATCCTCAATATTATTATTATTATCATTGTATTTTATGAGACTATGATAGTTTATTAAAAAGGAATTACAAATTAACTTTATCCATTCAATCAATTCACACCTATCTCTTTCATGACTATCATGGCTCTATGTAACTCTCTCTATTTTAAATATTACATTGCACTCTCTTTTATGCACTCATCTAGGAATGGCATATTCCTCTTACACTCATTAATGATATGTCATAAAATATTCCTCTTACACTCATTAAAGATATGTCATAAAATATTCCTCTTACACTCATTAAAGATATGTCATAAAATATTCCTCTTACACTCTCTTCAATGCATATGTTACACTCTCCTTAAATAAGGCATGCATACCTCTCCTTAATGGCATAAGTTACACTCCTCTAAATGGAATACAATGCATGCATATTACTCCTCCTTTATGACAAGAATTGGTTTCTCCTCCTATATATGAGTCTCATGTATTCTCACTTGAGGGAGGAGGGTGATGCCAAGAGTGGAAGAAACTTGAGGAAGGTTGTGAGAGATATGGAGAGTATCCAATTTCTTCCAAAACAAATCTAGATTCCTTACTAATCTACTAAGTGTCTATTGAGGTTGAACATGAGTGGTATTTAGAGGAAGTGAAAACTACCTTCCTGAGTTGCCTTGCATCTCTCTCTCTCTCTACTGTTGTATTGTAATACTGGTTGTGAGATTTTGCAGCTCGGGGGTTCCAAGGGGAGAAGTTCTTCTTGGATATGGTTGGGAGGAAAACTGGGTGGTTCATGATGAGTTGGTAAGGAGATTGGCATTGGAGCATACTCTTATTGGAGCTGGAGCATACATCCATCCTCTTGGAGTGTACAAATTCATTGTCAGGTATGTGGGTCAAATTATATTATGCATTTTTTTTAGTTTATTTCATAAGCTTTTGCTTGTTTGATTGTTTTTTGAAACTTACATGTATATGAAGTGTTGCACCAAATGTGAGGAAATTTCGTAATGATTGTTGACATATTTTCTTGTATAATGTTGAGTCGATTGAAAGAAAGTCCTAATGGATGAATCTTGTAAGCTGTTATGAATTGGATGAAAATGTTTTAATGACTTAATTTCTATTCTCCTTCTCTTCTTATAGCTCTAGATAAGTTTTCATACTATGTGTTTGATAGAAGTCATAAAAGAGATTGTAGGATTCTTGGGTAGTTGTCGTTTTCAAGAATTGCATTTCTAGGCCTCCCTGTTGCGATTCAGCTCCACTTCAGGGGGTATCCGTACCAATAGGCCATTTCACCGCAAGTTTGATTCCCAAAATCAAGATTTCGGACATCGATTCCCAAATCTGCTCTGTTTTGCAGATTTGTTGTTGCATGTAGAAACACCTGTTGTCTTGTTTTGCTGTTTGGTTCTTTTTATATTGGAACTGCCTGATAATTTATAGTGATGGATCTGATATAGGCTAACCACTTGGAAATTGTTTTAAAAAATATAATTGGTTTATAATTTAAAAATTTAAATAACCTTATGGCAACTTGTTTTATGACTGCCAACTATTTGTCAAAATTCCTCAATGGCCGTACCTTACAACATTGTGAGCTATGTTTGAAATTTTTAAATATTTATATTCATTGGTATAGATTCAACAGTGAATATGGCTGATAGTATATTAATCTCTTAAGTTCAATTATTGATACTACTTACAAAAAAGAAGTCATGTAACTTTGGATTCATGTTAGCTAATTATTGTGAAAACACCTTAAAGAGATAATGGTTGTAAGTGTTTGAAAAAATGCCTCAATGGCTGTACATTTCATACTTGTAAATTGGTTTTCATAATGTTCAATGGTTGCATCTAATTACGTTTATAAACCGTCCATAAAACAAAAGGCTTAAGCTAATTTAAGATTTGCAATCAAGGTATTTCTAGTATAATAACTCATTGAGTTAAAGGGTCTTGCTGAAAATTCAAAATGCAGTAAGTAATTTGTTGAAATATCAGCTCACATATGAATTCCTAATTATGGGATGCCAACTCTATATAATTTAAATGATCCTTTTAAGAAAATAATTCGTAAGCATGTTATTAGTCACTCTTGAACACATTTAATTACAACAGAATTAACAATTAGCTTATTGTAAATTGTGGTTCAAAAAGGTTGACATTTATTCATCCCACTAAATCATTTATATTTTAAGGGTGATTTTAGTATTGAGAAGCAAGTATTATGGTTGTATTTTTTTGGATCTTGATAAACCTTGAACTTTGTAGCTTTGAAGATAAGTTGGAAGAATTTAGGGTGTAGTGTAAAGGACACCAATAACTTCTATAAAATAAATAAATAAATAAATAATAAATAAAATAATAAAATAATAATTAAAAAAAAAATCAATATCACATTTTGATTTAATATAATATTGCTCTATAATAATTATGGTAGGTAAGGTGGGACCTTACACGGGGGGCATAAGTATGCCTCCCCTGCCTCATGTAGAACATGTATTCACTCATAAAAGAGACTTGTCACACATGTAAGTCTTACCTCCTCAGGGTCTTGTCCTCTTGTGCTTTAGTCTACCTTATATTTCTCTCTCTCTAACTCCCCCTTCGGTGTCTAGTGATTGAGTACTTACAACCTACTTTGGTTATACAATTAGCTCATAATGCTTGCACGCTAGGGGGAAATTTGTTACACCATTTTTTTGTCATCTAACCTTTTACTATTAGGTGGACCAAAGTACATGATGTAAGACCAATTTTACCATAGTAAAATTGCTTTCACTATGAAAAATAACTTAATAATCCATAATTTATTAAGTTGTTTATGGTCTAAAGAGGAAACCCCACGAGGAATAATTGAATAAATCCTTAATTCTTTGATTTTCTGCAAGGGACAATTAATTAAACCGCAGTTTAATTAATTTTCCTATTCATATTTAATGCAAAACAAGAAAATTAATTATATAAATCATTATTTATCTTATTATTTTCTAGGAATAATTATTTAAAACATTATTTAAATAATACTCCTTGTTAAATTTGACTAAATCATTTATAAATAATTGAATAAATCACTATTTATTTAATTATTACTCAACCACATTCTTAAAATATTAAATAAATCATTTATTTATTTATTATTTTGAAATAAAGGGATGTGACCAAATTCAAATTCTTTTTCCCTCAAACAAAAATAATAAAATATTCCATAAAAGTTGGATCTAGATTTGGTTAATAATATTTTAATTATGCACCAATATCTAGAATAACTCAATATTTTGTTAAAATAGAAAGGTTTTTCCATTCATTCACTACCTTTTGTTGCCTAAATATCACTCTAGATCTATACTTTTGGTCTTACTTTGATCCTCCATCATTGTCGTATTTTTCTACTTTTTTCTTGTGAACTCCCCTTGAGTTCCATTTTTTTTCTGGGTTTTCTTCACCATAAGGAGAGAGAGATCTTAGATTTGAATCATTTAGGACATAAAACAAGCCATTCGATTGAGGGGGAATGGTAACATATTTCTATGTTCCCTTCCTAGTGTCATAACACAAAAAAATCTTTAAAATTTTTTGTATTGTTCATTGGATGCATGGATCAACTCTTGCTTATTATTTGTTGCTTAATGTATTTAACAACATGGATCTAGATTTCTATAGCATTTATTCTGATCACTAATTACATTTCTAAGTAATTTGACAGCCATCTTTGATGTTAGGGTTGTTTTTTATGCACAGCTAAAGTGAGCTTTTTTCGTAGGCTTGCGATTAGAATTCACATTAACACTTGGAATTGGAAGGTTCAGAGGTAAGATTCCTTTCAATTTTTTTTCTTGTGGAAGAGTTAGTCATTACACTACTAAATGTCCCCATAAAGATAATCATGAAAAGGGAAAAAAATTAGCAAAAGGAAATAAGAAACGTTTTATGAATAGAAAAAAATATTATACTCGTGAAGATAGTGATGGCATATCAAATAGTGAAGAAGGAGAATCTGATCAAGATATTAGACTACTCATGGCATTTGAAAAGGACACTAGTGAGGCTAAATATGCATTTATGGATGCTTTATAAGAAAATAATTTTCGTGAAGAAATCAATTAACTCAAAATATGTTTGGAAGAAAACAAAATAGCCATAGATACTCTAAAGAATCATCTTATAGAAAAGGAGAAGCACAATGAGAAATTCAAATTTCAAATGGTAAGTCTAAGAAAGGAAATTGAGAAAGTGAAAACCTTAAATCTTAGATTTGCTAAAGGATTTGAAACCTTAGATGAAATTATCAAGGTACAATGCTTTCCTCTTGTAAAGACAGGTCTCGGATATATCGGATAATCTTCTTAATATTTAGCACCAAGATATTTAAATGTAGCTAAAGCTAGACAACAACATTTAGTCACTCAGGAAAAGAACAAAGATAATACCCAGGTAAAGCATGACCACTTCAATTCAAGGATGAACAATAACACAAGTATCAATCCGCACGTAAAAATCAATAGAAGGTTGCATGATCGTCGAAATTTCTTCTTTAATGGAAAATGTTTCTCATGTCAAAATTTTGGTCATAAATCTACTCAATGTGTTGCATACAAAACCATCATGACCAGAGAAGCAAGAAAGCAAAGAAATGATACTGTAATAAGGAAGAATACTTACAAAAACTTTTCTCCTCTTCAAAATGAAATTGAATGTTCTTATTGCAATAAATTTGGACATGAAGAATCTGAATGCAGGAGAAAACTTTAGCCAAAAGAGCATATACCCTCAAACTCCAAGGCATGGAGAAAGAAGGGATTACAGCTCGAAAGTTGTGGCATAGATTTATTTGTAGAAGGGGAAGAAAATCAATGGTACATTGACAGCAGATGCTCAAAATACATCACAAGTCAAAAAAATAAACTCCTTTCATATAATGAATTAGAGAAAGAAAAGAATGTTAGATAACTTGTTGAGTGTGAGTCACATGTTTGATCAAGGAAACGAATCTGTCCTTAGTTCAAAATAATGTGTAGTGCGTGAACTTGACACAAGAAAAATAGTGATAAAAGGAACTAGAAAACCAAGCAATATGTATATATTGAAAGGTGGCCAAGAGAAATGCTACTTAGGTAAATCTACAAAAAAATGGTTATGGCACATAATATTGGGAAATTTGAGCTTCTCTCAAATAAGAAAATCTAGCAAACTCAAGGTTGTTCGTGATCTACCCAACATCACTCTGCCTGAAAGTACCATATGAAAATCATGCCAATTTGGTAAGCAAGCTAGGGTGCAATTCAATTCTAAAGAAGGATCAGCAAGTAAGCCTCTTGAACTTATACATATTGATCTATTTGTTCTCGTAAGGAAGGAGTCACCTTGTGGAGAACAATACTATATTCTATTTATTGATGAATTTTCTAGAATGTGTTGGATCAGTTTATTGAAACATAAAGATGAAGCATTTGAAAAGTTTAAGATATTCAAACCTTTGGTTGAAAATAAATTAGATCTAAAAATCAAATGTATTAGATTTGACCAAGGAGGAGAATATATATGAGATGAATTCTTTGATTTATGTGAACATTATGGAATAAAGAGACAATTTTCTATAGTTGGAACTCCACAACAAAATGGCATGGCAGAAATAATGAATAGAACAGTTCATCATATGGCTCATGCTATGTTTGATGAATCTGGAACTCCTGATTCCTTTTACGGAGAAGCAACACATACTGCATTAAATACTCTCAACAAGGCTCATGTTCATGTGAATAATGATAAAACTCCTTGTGAGCTATGGTATGGTAGTCTTCCCACTGTAAAAAATTTTAAAGTTTTTGGAAGAAATTTTTTTATCAAGAACAATGATGAAAAATTTGGCAAGTTTGAGCCTATAGCAGATGAAGGAATATTTCTTGGTTACTCTTCTGGAATTAAAGCATACAAATTTTACAATAAAATACTGTGGAAGATTTTTGAATGTATTGATGTTGTAATTGACAAGTCTCTCATAGCTCCTAAAAAGGAAATAACAACAAAAAATGAAGATGATGATGATGTATATTTTCCTTCATAAAATAACAAAAATATAGAAGGTTAACTCAATGAAGCATCGGAAGAAGATATATCAGAAAAGGCTCCATCTAGGTATTTTCAAAAGAATCATCCAAAATCTCAAATATTGGGAGAAAATGGGTTTGGTGTCCAAACAAGAAGAACTCTTGTAGGATCCCCTAGCTATCTGGTATTCTTATCCTCTATTGAAGCATAAAATGTAAATCAATATAGTAAATATGAATGTTGGATTCTAGCCATGAATGGAGAAGTTGAACATATTGAAAATAATAATACTTGGGATTTGGTTCCAAGACCTCATGTAAAAAATATTATTGTAACAAAATGGATATTCAAAAACAAGTTAAATGAAAATGGAGATGTTATTAGAAACAAATCTAGACCTGTATGTAAAGGGTATGCTCAACAAGAAGGTATAGAATTTGAAGAAACATTTGTACCTGATGCCATACTTAAAGCCATAAGAATGTTTCTTTTTTGTTCAAGTTTTCAACAATTCAAAGTTTATCAAATGGATGTAGAATATGATTTTCTCAATGGGGATCTAGAAGAAGAAGTTTATATTGAACAACCATAAGGATTCATTCTGGGAAATGATGAAAATCTTGTTTGCAAACTTAAAAAGGCTCTATATGGTCTAAAATAGGTTCCTAGGGCATGGTACTATTGTCTTGAAAAATATCTTCAAGAACAAGGTTTCACAAAAGGATCTATTGACAGTAACTTATGCATAAAAATTGAGAATGATAAATTGTTAATTATTGTTGTGTATGTTGATGACATCATTTTTGGGAGTAATGAAGAGTCCATGGGTCAGAAATTTGCTTCTGTTATGCAGCAAGTATTTGAAATTTCATTACTTGGGGAAATAACATACTGTTGGCTCGAGGGTTCTTGACCCAGGTTCGGAGGTTAAGGTTTTCCAACAAACCCCTATACCACTAGCCCTTTCGGTAGTGACCTACTTGCACAGGCCAAAGTATCACCCGAAGCAGTATGGGAGGGTGTTGGAACCAGGTTTCCGCACCCTAAGAGAGAGAGTAGGTAAGTTAGGTAAGTTAAGCTTGTTAGCCCCCTATAAATTCCTTGACAATCAAGCAGGGGGATAAATTGTTTTCTAGCCTTCAAGGAATGCATTTTCCTAAAAAAACATTATCCTTGAACACCTCTCCATGCCCTCTACCCTTTGGTAAAATCCCACTACTGTTTCTAAGTAAAAAAGCCTCATTGATTGTAAAACATTTCATTCAAGGAGGCCTTCATTTGTCCTTGTACCCCTGCAGAATGTCCCATTTTAACCCTTTTTCCCCCTTGACAAAGTCCCCCTAATTTACCCCATAAATCCCTCCCAAAATCCCCTAAATCACCCATTTCCCCTTTAAATCCTACACACACCCCTTGTTTGGTCTAATTCCCCCATTTTTCCTCTATCGTTACCCCTTTCTGGCCTCAAAATTACATTAAAATGGGCCAAAAAACCCACATTCTACACATTTTAGGTTTAGCCTCTTTCAGCTCAGCCCCATAAACCATTTCCTCACGTGACCCGGATGCTAGAACCAAGTGCTAGCTCAGAAAGCGCTCGTTGCATTTGTATATCGGGAGCGCTATCAACCATGGATCTGTACAAATCGGACGATCTTCACAAACTCCATAGCGTCTGTGCCCCCCCCCGTTCACCCCTCCGATCGCATATCCATTGTCGATCTAATCCGCAGATCGACGTTTCATTTTTCACCCACCCCAGTGGTCCCCGTGCCAAAGCACTATTAAAAACTTCTGGTTTCCATCGCACTGCTTATGGAGGGTGGGCTGTATTTTTCGTTTCGGAGTGATGCCATTCACCACATGATGCGTGGCTCCGCGCACTATTGAAAAACCGCCCCCCATCGCGCATTAACATTTGACCGTGGACCCGATGCGATATGCGCGTACAACATCTAATCTGAAGTTGTCCATCCAACGGTGCTCACGCCATGAAGATGCTCAGAAGTTAATCCAAGGCAAAGGGACCCCTGGCCCACCAACCTTCACCCTCCGACGTATTCTCAACTGTTGATCTCCTCCTGAGATCGAATGGTTCGAATTAAATGCATGCCCCACCATTGATCGGGTCCCACCACATCACCATTCCACGTGTGTTCATATATTTTCATCGCATTTTCATCTGGCACCTTTATATTTCATTCAAATTTTAAAATTTCGAATGCCCGCATTCAAATTTTTCTACACTCCGCCAACTTTCACCAGTCCATTTCCCCACTGTTCGCTGAATTTTCCACCATCATCCTACACTGTTCCACCATTTCACCAGGTTGTGCTTCCATTCTCATTGTTCCCATTGCATCCACCCTCCCCATGCATGGTTTTCTTGATGGGTTTATGTGTTTTGTAGGGTACCAGCCACTAGAACATTTGGCGGAAATTCCGACGGCCAAATCGTCGCTATTCCGACACATTGTCGTCGCAGGAGCGACAGTTAGCGGGCGGGCAAACCGTGGTTTACCGTACCGTTGCAGTTCCGACACAACTAAAAAGTGTCGCAGTATCGACACTTTTCCGTCGCTTCCAAACAAGCGTCACTCTTCCGACGTCTCCTAATCCGTCGCACTTCCGACCTTTAAAACCTGTCGCACTTCCGACGACATGTGGTCCGACGTTTTAAACGTCGCTCTTCCGACGTCTGTAAACTGTCACAATTACGACAAAATGTGGTCCGACGTTTTTGACGTCGCTCTTCCGACGTCTGTAAACTGTCACAATTACGACGAAATGTGGTCCGACGTTTTTGACGTCGCTCTTCCGACTTCTGTAAACTGTCACAATTACGACGAAATGTGGTCCGACGTTTTGGACGTCGCGCTTCCGACGTCTGTAAACTGTCACAATTACGACGAAATATGGTCCGACGTTTTTGACGTCGCACTTTTGACGTTTGTATACTGTCACAATTCCGACGCTTAAAGGACGTCGGAATTGCGACGGAGAGTTCAATTTTTTTTTAAAAAAAATGAAACTTTAAAAGAGGAAAAATGTTGTTTTGAATATATTTTATGAAGTAAAACAGTACATGAAGTCATTACATTTTCACATCTAAAGATTTGAACCCAAATATCCATCCAGAAAAGTGGAAGTCCCACCCCAGACAATGATAATGATATAAAACCCAGTAACGGTCCACATGGAGATTATCGACAATCTGAGAAAGCATCCAAATTAATATGCCCAAGGCATCTATAAGAAAGTGAAATAGCAGTATGTAGAATAGTAAAACAACAGATAGAGTACCGACGTCCATTGTTCCAAATAAAAATTAAAGTACGCAAAATCCTTGAACAGAGAAAAACGCTAATCATGTGAGGAGTGTGATATGTCCCAAATATAAAAAGACCATGAGACCATATCAATAAACCAGCAACATAGACCAGCATCGCTAGTTTTGAAGGCAGAGTGATAAACATTAATCATTTTTTTTTCACGAGAAAAAACACTGTTTTGAATATATTATATGAAGTAAAACAGTCCATGAAGTCATTACATTTTCACATCTGAAGATTGGAACCCAAATATCCATCCAGAAATGTGGAAGTCCCACCCCAGACAATGATAGAAAAATACCCCATGTCACATACAGGGACTTGATATAAAACCCAGTAACGGTCCACATGGAGATTATCGATAAATCTGAGAAAGCATCCAAATATGCCTGAGGCATCTATAAGAAAGTGAAATAGCAGTATGTAGAATAGTAAAACAACAGATAGAGTACCGACGTCCATTGTTCCAAATACAAATTAAAGTACCTAAAATCCATGAACAGAGAAAAACGCTAATCATGTGAGGAAGACCATCAGACCATATCAATAAACCAACAACATAGACCAACATCGCTAGTTTTGAAGGCAGAGTGATAAACATTAATCATTTTTTTTCACAAGAGAAAAAACGTTGTTTTTAATATATTATATGAAGTAAAATAGTACATGAAGTCATTACAACAATATAGAGACAGATTGTCTCGTAGATAAGAAAAATGATAACTGATGTTGTGCTGTTTCCTTCTTTTAAGAATGTGCTGGAGGCAGGCCCTATATCTTGGCTTGCCGCTGTCCTCTTTAGTAATTCTATGTTGATTATTTCATTTCACTGATACTCTTTAACTGCTCTGATACTCTTTGACCTTTGTTCATCCTTTTATCCTTTTGATCATGATATACTGTGGTAAATAGGCAAAAATTTATGTAAGGATAATTTTTTACAAAAGTTCCATCATTTCTTCCCACCATTGAACTTCTGGCACTCTGGTCCTTTGCAACTTTCTTAGTGTTTCATCAGCCTCAGTATATCTGAAGAAATCAAGCTGATTTGGGAACAAATGATTTACTTCATGCTCAAGATAAAATAAATTCTCCAATCTGTCATGAAGGTTTTTCCCTGTAGGCAATGCTGTTGTTGATGAACTCGTTGAAGAACTAGCTTGATTATCAGCATATTTGTCCAATTTTTCAACATAACTATCAAGGTCCATTAGCTTATCTTCTGCAACTATAGGACTGGGCAATCCTCTATTTAACAAAATATTCAATCTTTCTCTGAAGGCAATGATTTCTTCTTGCATATCTGAGCACCTTTGTTCTAAATTCTGTACCAGAATTCTTTTAGTAAAAACTTTCTTTATTTCCAGAATTGTTCCGGTCCTGTCCTGAATACTAATTTCTGCAAGTTGATTCTTAGTGTGAGTATTCAAAAAATGTATAAGTCTATTGGCCTCTTCTGGCATATTTCCCAACTCTTCTCTTGATCTCTCAATCTCATCCAGAGCCAATTTAACCAAGTTATTCTGTTCATCCATTATCTGAATTGAGGGCCAAACATCCTTTATTGATTGAATGATATTATCCCAAAGAATATCATTTATTTCTTTTAAAGGTTTCTCCAATGTGAGATCCTTTTCCAATGCTTTGACTCTTTTTTCTAATTTGTTCACTTCTCTTGTTTTATCAGCAACACTCATTTTCGAAAGATCATATTTATGTTCTAGAGTGGCCAATTGTTCCTTTGCTTTGTGAAGCTCTATGGCCTGAATGTTCATATCTTCCATTGACTTTGTTAATTCATCAGTGTTCAAATTTGCAGTGTTGCTCTGTGACAATTCTACTGGCTGACCTGTTGTTGCTGTACCCGTCACTACTCCTGCTGTAGATACTAGAATATTTGCCTGCTTATCTTTTAATGCATTCTCAAGCTCTTTTTCAGTTGCAGTAAGTTTCTCATTCAATTTTAAGAGCAAATCCATTAGTTCTTCCTCAGAATTTTGTTTGATGATTTCTGCAGTCTGTGGATGTCTTGAGGTCGGTAACTTTAATTGTTTTCTCAGAGCTGCAATATCATCATCTTTTCTCTTGATCAAAGCTTCAATACCTTTCACATCTTTAGGATTATGACCCAAACCAATGATTATTTCCTCTAAAGTTTTGATTCTATTATCCTTAGCTTGGGAGGAGGCTTTTTCAAGCTGCAACTGTGTATTAGTATTATCCAAAGAATCCTGCAACTTATGGGTCATCATTGATTTATCCGTCAGAGTAGAATAAATCATCTCACCTGTTTGCTTGTGTAGCTCAATTTGATCTAAAGGATGGATATCCTTTGCTAAGACTTCAAAATTAGTCTTAACGTAATCTGCAGCTGTCTGAGGCTGCTGCACCTTGGGCTTCAAATGGCTCATTAACATCTTACCCTGTTGGATGTCATAAGCTGACATCAATCTTTCTTGATTTTTCGGAGCCATCTTCAAATATTGGTTGTACACTTGAAGTCTAAGTGGATCGTTCCTGGCCTTTATATTAGTGAATGTTCTTTTGATGTCCCAGGCAGTTTTTACTAGAGGTTTGAAAGAAGATATTTCTGCACTTTGTTGCCTCGTATTCCCTGTTTTTGAAAATTAGTGGATGTCCCACTACCTGTATCTGTTTGCTGACTGTCTTCTCTTCCCTGGCTGTCAGGGATTTCCTGAAATGATTCATCTTCTGGAAGGGGAGTTAATTTCTGCCTTTTAACATCTTGTTGTTCAGAAGAGCCACCAATAGGAGTAGTTGTTTCAGCCTCTCTCTTTTTGCCCTTTTCTATATTCAGAGGAGTTTGTAAAATAGAAATTTTTGGCTCACTGATCTGAGCAGGAGGAATTTGTCCTTGACCTTGTTCTTTAGAAGTCTCTGGTTGCGCTGTCATTATGAATTTTTCAACTATTTGTATATCAGGCTCCTTTTCGTTTCCTTTAGATTCTACTGCTACTGTACTAATCTCCTGCAAATTTTGTTGTAAAGTCCTGGCTGAAGAAGATCCCTGCACCTGTCCAAAAGATTCTAGGTCAAGTATCTTTTCAAGATCTTTCATTACATTTTCAACATTGACTTGCTCACTATCATTTTCAACCAATGTCCCTTCTGTCCATTCATCCATATTAGCATATTGTTCTATTTCTGGGATTCTTTGATGGATGTATGGTGACTGTTTATTTTTCACTCTTCTATCACAGATAAAGTTGTTTGGATCATAAGGCACCCAATAGAAACTCTTTTTTAGTCTGAGATGGTCTTCTAAAATCCTTTCGGCTTCCTGTCCAGCTTCCCTAGAGTTACAAATGAAGGGACCTAATTGGCTCTTGATCCTGAGTTGAGCCTTTTTCTTTGCATTGCAAAAATGAATTATATCTGAATTATTCATCTGCCTGAAATATTCTAATGCAAAGAGTCTCATTGGGACATACTTGGGCAGTTTGAATGGGCATAATTCACATCCATATATCCTGATCTCTGTGTAGTTTTTATATAGGTACCAGTCACCTATCTTGTAATGCTTTGAGAGTTGAAGGATTTTCTTGATTTCATTGTTAATTCTAGGAGGAGAGACTCCTGTCAACAAGGTAGTTGCAGGATGAAAAAAAAGGTCGACAAACTCATTATAGGAATAAGGAGAATCAGAGGAATTGTGAGTAATGGCAGACCAAAAGATGACTGACCTAGGATTCCCTTTGGCATCAAGTTTCTTAACATAAAAGGGAAATTTTCTGACTGAAAGTAAATCATGAGATGATATATGATAGAAGAATACTTAAATACTCTCTCATTCTCAAATCTCATGAACTGATCATGGATTTTGTCAGCAATATAAGATGCAAAATCGTACTTGACAGGAGGAGGCTGTCCAGGGGTAAAAATGGATAACAATACTAGGGTTAAGTGATCAACACACTCACTAGTATTGAAGCCCATTATGGAAGATATCATGTCTAAAATAACTCTACCCTCATCAATAAAGAAAGGATAACCATAAGGGGGAGGGTATTTAGGCTGATGCTCTGGTAACATAAAGGTTTGGCATAGGCGGTTTAACTCTTCATGGGATAACTTAGTAGATTTCTCAAGTAATTCAACCATGGACAGGGGAGTGAGAGCTTGACTAGGTTGGAATTGTAGCATTTCATTTATGGATTGAGCAGTTATTGGGAAAAGGACATTTTGACTTGGGGATAAAACTGCTCGTTGGTTGGGATCATACTTTGCGGAGCAATAATGGATTAACTCAGGAAAAATATGGACTGAGGGGAGAAAGTACATAGGAAGATTTGATTCCCAAAGTCCAAAGATGTCAGAACCATTCAAATAATTGTCTCTACAGCGGAAAAATATTCGAAGAGGATTCTCACAGAGACGCAAGTCCTTAATTTGAAAATCCATATCGGCTAAAGGCAAATAATCCAAGTCCTTGTGAGGGGCATTGATGGGCACGACATTCAGAGCTACAGGAACTTCCATTTCTGGTTCTTGTGGATTCAGAAATGGAATTTCGGGGTTTTTGTGAAAAAGGGGCACAATTACCAGTTTTGGGAATATAATTGCAGTTCTGGGAACGAAAAAGACCAAACTGAACTTCTTTTCAGACCTTAGTGCAGAATTAAAACTAAAACCAGGATTTTTTACAGAGTTTAGTGGGGAATTGGAATAAATACCTGTTTACGGGAAATGAAACGTGTTTAAACAGGCGCTGGTTATGACAGAAAACCCTGAAATACTGGGCTTCAATTCTCTTCAGCAAGGTAACGGTCAGCAAGCGTTAATAGTTGGTTTTTGAATTTTGTTGCATGGAAGACTGGCTAGCGCACGAAACAATGAAAATGACGCAGACGCAATTTGTTTTATTTACAAAGTCAAAAGGGTGGCGGGGAACAATGAAAATGACCCGAAAAAGATTAGGGCGAATTTGATAAGAAATTCACGTCACAACTCTCCCTCCGTACGCCAGCCAACTTCGGACCCGAAAAAGATTAGGGCGGAATTCATTTGGTTTTCGCGTCACAAAATTGGCCGATGTCAGCAGGCTATTTTGGAACGCGAATTTGGTTTGAATTATGGTTTATCACCGTTTGAAGTCCGGCGGGCTCGACTTAAGAGAACCGGGGTCGTGAACACTGTTCAAATATAAAAATCCCGCTTAATAAAGAGACAAGATTGTTGTGCTTTCGGAACCTGACCCGAGGATTGGACATGAGTTAACAAACAAAAGGAAAGCGGAACTAGACTTGCACCCGTGGTCAAGCCTGTACCAAAACCACGAGCGGAATCACAAAAGCGGGTTGCCCATATCGCACCGCTTTTGCGGAGTAGGCGGTATTTCCTATTCGCGAGCGATTCCATAGGGAAAGCGACACGTGGCGAAGTGACCCCCGGAAAACCACCGTTTAACCCGCGCCATCGCACGTTAAAGTCCGACGTGGGAAGCCGAGCGAAATTGCCAAGAGTCGTTGATTTGGAGAAGGGCCATCGGACGGTGGTCGCACGTTGAACTTGCCCGGAGGTTAACTAAGGTGTGCGGAGGATAGCCAGGTACGATACGAGTGTTTGATTGGTTATTGATATATATAGGTGGGGCTGGAGTATAATGAAATTGTTTAATTAAACGATTGGCAGATAATTAGCATAAGTCTGGAGCGTGATTGTTGTAAGGCTGGGTGGTGAAATATAGAGCCGAAAGTTCTTTACAAGTTATTTATTTAAAAAGAAACGTGGAGTATAAATACAAAGTGTTGAAAGTTAAACATTGGTTATAAGGCTTGGAGATAATATAAAGTCGAGAATATAAATTAAAGTCCAACCATTGTGGATGGTATTTATTTATCAAATTCTACGAATTTGATAAATAAACCCGAAGAAAGAAGAAGTCAATGAAGACCCAGTCTGGAGGAAAAGAACGGGGTAAACCAGGGGAAAATGCTGACAGAGCGATTGTAGACACACCAGCTCTCCTTAGGGGTCCAATTTCAGTTTTGTTGCGTCACACGATGATCTCTCTTCTCTGGCATTTACTTGTATTGAAGATCACTATTCTAGGAATAAGGAGTTATTTTCTCCAAAATAACCCTAGCCAAACATTGACAATGCATCAAGGATATCTTTCTATGCTTCATAAGTACATATGTTCTACTTCTAAATCATGTCTTGGAAGTGGTTTTTTTGTTGGAAATTATTCACCAGTTGGTTTCATACTAAAGTCTTTTTCACATTTTCAGCATCCAATACAT
The DNA here is from genome assembly GCA_034641835.2 of Pinus albicaulis. NCBI lineage: Eukaryota > Viridiplantae > Streptophyta > Pinopsida > Pinales > Pinaceae > Pinus > Pinus albicaulis. The sequence goes on from CM076571.1 coordinate 833,495, forward strand.
GAAAAAGATAATGGTTTAAAACAACATAAATATTTGAAATTTTGCAAGAATTGTCTGGCACACTTTGAATATGAATTTTGAAGTCAAGTGCATGATGTCGTATAGGATCAAGTGTCATTTTGAATACCAAATGTTTCACAAGAAACTTCTCAACATGCTACCCTGCAGTAAGGATTAAATGACAATATTGCATCAACTATTTCCCTAATAAAAGTGCACCTCGGCCATAAGACTAAACAACTACAAATGTTGTAGATCTAACAAGACCACACAATCAAATGTATTCCACAAGGCCAACACTGTATGAAAAATGAAAAGGAGTTTGCAACCAAAAATACCTTAGGCAACTAATTCAATTAGATACACCAAACCATCAGCAAAAAGGAAAACCAGCCTACTTGGCCTCAATATTTTCAACTGGGTCCTCTAATTCAACCAATAAAAAGTCCAAAACCATAGCATTGAGATACATTTCATTACACTGTCAATAACAATAAAATTTGACTCAGCCATAACCCTTTCCTTTTAGACCACTGGGTAACAAATATGTTTCCTTTCACCTTTGAGTTTTCAAATTATGCCAACCAAATCTAAGACATTTAAGAGGGGAAACTAATACAACGTTAAAAATAAAACCAGAGCACACATCTAAAATAACAACCCTCCATGAAAAATTAAAATAACACATTAAAATTTCATATAAGTGGACAAGGAAAGATCCACCGCAGTGAAGTTTCACGTTCAGGGGACCTTCCTTTAAACATAATTTTTTCTCTGACCTGCAATTTTTTTGTCACTGAGCCATCCTTGTTGAAGTACAACTCCTTTTCCATAGCTCTTGTATTAACTACCTTCTCTCTGTCGCGTAATCTCAGAGTCCCTCTTCTGCTTGAGCGATTAAAGGAAATGGGTGAAAAAACCGAAAGAGAAGACAATTGTCTGCCATAATTATCAAACATTGCACCCAACTTCTTCCCCTTTCCATTGTTACCCAATGAGGTAGATGTGGCAATTGTTGTCATACTGCCTAAAGCAGAGGCCATCTTCTCTTATCCTAAATATAGAATTAAAATATCTTCATATTAGTATGAACCTTAAAAAACATGACTCCCATTGCTAAAAACCACTTTTAAGTTGTAACAGGCAAACTAAACAACTATCGCAACTTTTGGCAACTTCTCGAGCATTAAGAGAGAAACAACCAAAGAGAAATACAACCACAATCCTCATTTTAATGAGACCGGACTATATATTTGCATTAAGATAATAGAAAGAAATCACGACTATATTAAGGCCACCACAAAACAATCTTTAACCAGTGTCTCTCGCAGCCTTCATGTTGCCATGCTAGAGGTTGCATATTTTTAATTTAAATTCTAGACCTCTCGTGCCCATCTATGAATGCATCCAATGGGATATCTACATCAAATGCTCCTTTATATCCCCAAAAACAAATTCCCTACTACAAGAGCACCAGTATTGATGGATCACCCTACACCATCCCACCCACTAGAAACGGTGAAAAAGGAAACCCGAGAAACCTTCTGAAATATCTCAAGATGACTATATGGGTGGTTCTTATGAATCAACCAACCATTCATAACATGCTCATCAATCCAAACCATGAGTATTATGTGACAATATTCAAGCAGGCACTGAATCGGATTTCTGAAGCTATGTTAGAGAAACCCTAAACTCTCACTGAAAATAGGTGAAATGTGGCACCACTCAGAGATTGACATGTGCCATTTGGTACAAGTGGTAGACAATTGGCATGCTCAAACAACGAGGTGATGCAGGAATGACATGAGGGAGAAAATATCAGAAAAGCCCCAAATCTGGAGAACTAAAGCTCATCACCAACCCGAGATTGACAACTTTACATGATGTAACCTATGAAATCGTAAATGGAGAAATCAGAGTAACAATAAAGTAACCTATGTAACAATAAAGTCGGATTCATCCTGGGAGTGGTAATGGGAGAAATCATAGTGAACAACAGGAAACATGCAGAGTTGCTTACAATCAAACAGATGAAAAAACACATACAAAAAACCTAGATAATAATCATGAACAAGCTTAATATTGAATTATGAACTGTAAAGGAACTTACAAAATGTGACATTACGAACCTGGTCAAGCGCACAAGCAAAAATATCCTGGACATGACCCTGGCTGACAAGTTGTATTGCTCATGATGCAAGAGGATTTGTACTCGCACTGCCAAGTCAATTAAAATCCATCATTATCTATACAATAAATACAAGTAATTGATGTAGTATTTTTTACTCTAAGATGCATTCTTATGATAATGTTAGAACATATGTTGAAAATGTCAAAACATACCTGCATAAGCTCCTCTTCATTTCAAGAACAATTTATTGGAGTCGCATGAACTTGGAACAAGCCTCCCACGATCTGAAAGAGTAGCAACTAAGTCAACAGTGACTTTTTTGTTGCTACATTGGATCAAGGGAGGTTTGCTCCAAGATTAAATCGCTCCAATAAATTATTCTCTACTAAACAGGGCCAACCACGTGAAGGTGGAAGCTCTTATGGCCCCTCCCCCCGCCTCACATCACTCTCAATTCCCCAATACCCAATCTATATTTCATTTTTTACTTTCATGAGCATAAAAAAAAATATTCAATAACTAATAAAAAAACAATTCAACAAAAGTACGCAAGGAAACATTGCAATTAATGCTTGACATAAAAATAGTATGATAAATGAGTTTTTTATATAACGCAAAAAACGTTCCAAGTATGGTCATGGGTAACGTTCCAAGTATAATACAATATTTTACATTATCGAATTTTCTTTTTCTTCTTCCTATTTCTAAAGCTCCTAATTACATCATCAATATCATCATGCTCTGCTCCTGTTTCGTGCCTTTCGACCCGCACTGCTGACCTAGTTGCGTAGTCACGATGTCCGGTCTCATCCAGTGACGGGGCATCGCCTACAAAAACAGATAATATTAAATTTTAATTGTCAGTTTTTAAATATCATTGAACTAGTTCGGTAATATTAATAAAAAAAATTGCAATGAGATTATTTACCTGGTGCACCAGTTGTCGGCGTTGACCTAGTTGGGTAGTCACGATGTCTGGTCTCATCCAGTGACGGGGCATCGCCTACAAAAACAGATAATATTAATTTTTAATTGTCAGTTTTTAAATATCATTGAACTAGTTCGGTAATATTAATAAAAAAAATTGCAATGAGATTATTTACCTGGTGCACCAGTTGTCGGCGCTGACCTAGTTGCGTAGTCACGATGTCTGGTCTCATCCAGTGACGGGGCATCGAGTACAAAAACAGATAATATTAAATTTTAATTGTCAGTTTTTAAACATCATTGAACTAGTTCGGTAATATTAATAAAAAAAAATTGCAATGAGATTATTTACCCGGTGCATCAGTTGTCGGCACTGACCTAGTTGTGTAGTCACGATGTCTGGTCTCATCCAGTGACGGGGCATCGCCTACAAAAACAGATAATATTAAATTTTAATTGTCATTTTTTAAATATCATTGAACTAGTTCGGTAATATTAATAAAAAAAATTGCAATGAGATTATTTACCTGGTGCACCAGTTGTCGCCGTTGGGACTATTGCCCTATCTTCCTCTCTGGTGGTAAGATCCTCAAGGGAAAAATTCTCTTTCATTTAAACAAAAAACGTTATAAGGACAACCATCAAGGTATAATTAGAAAAAATTATAAGTGGAAATTAATTACCGTCATGGCCCTCATTGATAGTAGCATTTTCGGCCTGGTCCCTACTACAATGATCAGGTTGCACGTGAGGATCATCTACATTTGGCTCTAAAACTAGGTTATTTGCGTCGTCTGTAGTGTTGCTCCCCTGATTTAAACAAAGTTGTTAGAAATTAAATTTATGGATGAAAACAAACATATTGAAAGGTTAATGTTTTACCTTATCAGGCATTCTGGATCTTGGGACCTGCCCCAAGCTTATGCGACGTTCAACTACGGCTTGATAGCCAAAATGGAAAGCGATATTTTTATCTTCCTCTGTTGTTTCTGTTCCGAAGTCATCACCCTACATTACATATGTCTGTGTATTTTTAATCATATTTGATAGGATTACAAAAACGTTGGAATGCGATACAATTAATTATAAGATGTTTAGCTACTTAATTACAATTCTTGCGGCCAATTTCAAGTAGCCGCCCTGGCCTAGCTTGTGATGGCCCTTTTTTCAATCCTAGCTTTGGTTGCCTTTGAGGTGTCAGGAAACCTAGCATCAAAAGATTAAAGTCAGATATGACGTGGCACACTTTTATTTTAGACATGAGAAAATTAAAGCTATTGAATTAAAGTTGTAATACCTTGCGGGTCCAGTTGGTATTTTTCCTTCTTTATTTGCCCTTTTCTCTTTTCCGTCATGGATGAGTGCTCTCCACTCACTCTCTGGAACTGTGAGAGGACGCTCATATCTAGGGTTAAATTGCAATTGCGTCCTATAGGTGTCCCTGGTATATTTCAAATATTTGCCGGCAACTCGAGCCACCGCTGTTCTATCAAATATGCCGACCCCAAAAAGGGTTTCTAGATAATCTAGAAGTTCTTTTTTCAGGTTGGAACTCTGGGAATTCCACCCTGTGCGTATGGTTGGGCCAAAAATTACCAACGCATGGCTCTCCAGATACCTATAGAACTCATTGTTTCCTACACAGATTAAAAAAAGAAAAAAGAAGAAGAAGATATTAATTTGATAGGATTACAAAAACGTTGGAAGGCGATACAATTAATTATAAGATGTTTAGCTACTTAATTACAATTCTTGTGGCTAATTTCAAGTAGCTGCCCTGGCCTAGCTTGTGATGGCCCTTTTTTTCAATCCTAGCTTTGGTTGCCTTTGAGGTGTCAGGAAACCTAGCATCAAAAGATTGAAGTCAGATATGACGTAGCACACTTTTATTTTAGACATAAAGAAAATTAAAGCTATTGAATTAAAGTTGTACTTTACCTTGCGGGTCCAGTTGGCATTTTTCCTTCTTTCTTTGCCCTTTTCTCTTTTCCGTCATGGATGAGTGCTCTCCACTCACTCTCTAGAACTGTGAGAGGATGCTCATATCTAGGGTTAAATTGCAATTGCGTCCTATAGGTGTCCCTGGTATATTTCAAATATTTTCCGGCTACCCGAGCCACCGCTGTTCTGTCAAATATGTCGACCCCAAAAATGGCTTCTAGATAATCTAGAAGTTCTTTTTTTAGGTTGGAACTCTGGGAATTCCACCCTGTGCATATGGTTGGGCCAAAAATTACCAACGCATGGCTCTCCAGATACCTGTAGAACTCATTGTTTCCTACACAGAAAAAAAGAAGAAGAAGATATTATCATTAATTTAAAAATAAAAATCGTGATAAATATGTTTTAGATAAAGTACATGAAATAGTTAAAATATTAAAATTTACCTGGGAGTTGTACATGCCTTATAGGGACACCTTCATCATTCACCAACAACATGCCATTAATGGTCCATGTGGAGCTGACACGTGTAGCTCCAGGAAACGCAATAATGTAGTTGGCCATATCAGCCTCATCATTGCCAACACGTTCAGCGGTTGGCTGGGTGTCTGCTTGGGCAGGGTGTGTTTCTTGCCTGGCACCTAAAGGAGTAGAAGGTGTACAAGAGGGTTGTTGGGCAATCTATTGCCCTTGTGTCCCACTACCACCAACACCAGATTCAGCAAGTGCTAGAAAACGCTACATACAAAAGAACTTTTTGTTAGTTTAGTCAATGTAAAAATTAAAAATCAAACTATCACAATTCATCTCATGCAGAACAAAAAAAATATCCTTTTGACTTTTTATTATTACCTAATATATTTCTAGCTGGCTCATAAGTTGTTTTATCTTCTCTTCTGTTTCAGGTGTTTGAGGCGCGTCTATCAAAGTATTAAATTCCGACCTTGCATCTCGTGCCTTTTTTTGCAACAAGAACACTGGAGATAGGGATGAAGAAAGCTCTTCCTCAAAGAGGGAATCATCAGGCGTACCATGGCTAGGTGTCCGCATATTTGAACAAAATTAATATTATTTCAATTATGTAAATAACTAAAATACTTGAAGATAGAGCAATGCTGGCACTTTACATGTTCTTCCGCTGGCCTCTTTCCGCGATCATCCCGTCTCTGGGTTGTTCCTGCACTGCTCTCATCGGTCTGCCACATTGCAATAAAATTATAAATGTAAAAACTTGAAAACAATATCTAACTTAAAAACACAAAATGAAAACTGAAATAATTTCTAATAAGACACCGGACGATAGAGTTAGAGTTTCAAATATGCCTTGCATTGAATTCAGTCCTGGAAACATGTCATTGCACATTAAGGCACCCAAACAAGAGACGAGTTGACAATGAAGACCTTATTGAATATATTGTTGGAGCAACTTCTAGTAAACTTGTTGTGAATACCTTGAGGACATTTTTGGAGCAACATTTTTGAAGCTGATGGTATAGCATTGTTGGAGATGATATTGAAGGGCCTTGAAGTGAAGCTTTTGGAGCAACTATTGAAAAATCCTTAGAGCATTTAAGTAAGGCACTTTCTATCTTCCATCACCTTTTTCCTTTCAATATCCTTTAAATTATTTTTTTGATATTTAATGTTTGAAATCATGTTATAATTCCCTGATTATATGTGTTTGGGGACTAGAATAATTTCACACTAAACCATGCAAACTTAAAAGTAACTTAACAGATCCATAAAGTAATAATAATCATAATTCCTAATTTCCTATTGTACGATATGATGAAAATTATTCAAACATGAAGCAATGAAGACATGCAATGTATGAATTTCAAGATTGATGAACCAATAAAAGAATTTAGAAACTACAACTTTGATTCAATACTCTGTGTCCTAACTCCAGGAAGGAATCTAGTTTGTAGTACAGAACATGCATCGTGTATTATCAATTCTTAATTGACAACAACTAAAGGTCATCTACATCATCAATTCCTTCCCATTTTTTGTTTTTATGTTATATTTCTTATAAAAGTGTCAAATTTCTCTCAAAGTAAGCAACCACTGAATAAAATAAAAAATAGTTGAGATATGATTGAGAAATGGTCATTTATTTCTTAAAAGGATCTTCATGATTTCTTTGGTTGTTATTCATCTCAAGAAACAAGAAATGACCTAAGAAACTATCGTGTTGTAATATAAGAAACAACACGGTGCAATGGCCATTTTCAAAGCCAAATGATGTCCATTGAGGACATGGCCTTTATTTGGTTCCTATTTCATAGGAGTTTTGGGTAGAAATGGAACTTTGTTGTACCATTTCTAGTAGTAAAAAGGGAAAACCTTCTTTTTCCATGGGAAATAATTTACCTTTCCTTTTTCAAGATAATCTAAATCACAAAAATATGAACTATACTGCACACATTCTTGGATAATGTGAAAGTGGAAAAGGAATACCCTACACAAGTGATGCACACATGTACACTTGAACACTAATATATTTTTGTAGTTGAAATGCAATGCTTGTTTACATTTAAATGTAGGGTTTTTAAAGCAGGGAGAAATAATGGCTGCCAATTTAATAAGCGTTTCTTTGGGAAAAATTTAAATCTTGTATTGGGTGATGAAGATAATAGAGGGTATTGAATCTTTATTCTTGACATTGTGTTTAACTTGAATAACTCAAATGATTATAAATATCAGTCGATGAGTTCTTTTTTCAAGTATGTCACTCAAAACTCTTATGTCAAAGCATTGTATGATGGCTAGCATTTGCTTGTTTCCCTTTCTTCAGTTCAATGTAAAAAGTATATTAATATATTGGAGCACAAATGATAACTACAATTGTTTGCTCTGCAGTATATCCAGCCCCAATATTATGAAAAAATTTCTCAAGTGGAGCTATTTGGTTAGGCTGTAGGGTCAACCCTCTATAGGAGGAAGGGCCTGCAGTAAGAACTTACCATTTTTGCAAGAGCTGAGGGCCAATGCTGTTCTGCAAGAGCTGAGGGCCAATGCAAGGCCAATGCTGTTCTGCAAGAGCTCAGGGCAAATGCTGAGGGCGAATGTTGTTCTGCAAGAGCTCAGGGTGAATGCTGAGGGCGAATGCTGAGGGCGAATGTTTTTCTGCAAGAGCGGAGGGCGAATTCGCACGTGATATCAAACGTTAATGTAGCACACATGTACATTTGAACAATAATATATTTTTGTAGTTGAAACGCAATGCTTGTTTTCATTTAAATGTAGGGTTTTTAAAGCAGGGAGAAATAATGGCTGCCAAATTAATAAGCGTTTCTTTGGGAAAAATTTAAATATTGTATTGGGTGATGAAGATAATAGAGGGTATTGAATCTTGATTCTTGACATCTAGAGAGAACCCTACAGCCTAACACAATCAAATGGAATTGACCAAAAAAACCCAAATAGAGTCAACCCTACTATAGGAGGAAGGGCCTGCAGTAAGAACTTACCATTTTGCAAGAGCTGAGGGTGAATGTTGTTCTGCAAGAGCTGAGGGCGAATGCTGAGGGCGAATGCTGAGGGCAAATTCTGTTTTGCAAGAGCTGAGGGTGAATGTTGTTCTACAAGAGCGGAGGGCGGATGCGCGCGTGATATCAGACGTTAATGTAGCTATTGCGACGGATACGAAACAATAAAATCATTTTTATGTAGCGTGCATATAAGTTTCATATTTGAATTTAGCGCGCATATAAGTGTCATTATACCGATGGAAGAAAAGGCGTCGCCATTGCAACGAAGGCCTCCAAATGTCACAATTACGACACTTAGACATTGTGTCGCACTTGCAGTCGTCGCAATAGCGACGCGTTGGGCCATAGTGTCGCCAGTGCGACGTCTTCCTCCAAACGTCGCAATGGCGACACTTTTCTAAGTGTCGGTATTGTGACACTTATCTATAAATGTTGGTATAGCGACGGTTTCGGGCGGGATGGAAAAAAATTGGGGAAATTTCCGACATTTGGTCAAAAGCGTCGGAACCAAGTGTCGGAATTTCCGCCAAATGTAGTAGTGTCAAATCACTATGAGGAAATGCCTAAGCATAGTATTTCAAGCTATTGGGCACTTTGAAGCAAGATTGCATAGTTTTTAGGCAAAGGGCAAGATCAGTACAAGACCTCCTTGGTTCAAACTAGGACAATCAAACAATCAAAGAAAGGTTTCAGAGGTGGAGCTATGACTAGCCATGAGTAAGCAGGGCATACCGTGAATCATACTTAGCATGCATAAAACCATAAATGAAACAAGCAAACAATTTCTTCAGATATCAAAGATCAATCAGGTATTCTTTGATGTGACTAAGAAGGAAGAAAACATAGAAGCTATAACGAAACAGGAAATCTGAGGTGCCTCCAAGGGCATGTCTCAGATCTATTCTCTACTGTCTTATAGCAAGCAAGAGCATGAAATATGAATGAAAACTAAGAAGCATAACAGAGAGGAACACTATACCATTTTACCAAGTCAAGGAATCCAACAACAGTCCTCTTTCATCATCCAAAACATTAGAGAAACTATCTAATACATGAGATAAGTATTTATGTTGGGAAAAAATATTAAGAGGGGGGGTGAATCAGTATTTAGAGCTGACTGAAACCTTTTACTTTTCTTTCTCTTAAAACCATATGTTATATTACTGCATCCAACATGTATGTCCAGAGATCTTATTATGTCTTTACTTAGATCATTGCATCATTCATTCATCAAATAAGTAGTAAGCATGAACAAAAATAACAGAACAAGCCATCAAACATAAGCAACACATATGAACACCAGCATTTAAGGTGGAAACCCAATTCGGGAGAAAACCACCGCTGCTGTAATATAAGTCTTCAATATTTATTATAGAGAAAACTTCTTACAATTTTGTCTTTGGTGGAGACTCTTGCTTTGAGCACCCCTTGCAGAGAAGGCCACAACCTTCCTAGAACTAAGCCTCTCTGGAAGGGGCTAGATACCTGCTCTCGTTTACCTCTCTACCGAAAGCTAGCCACCCTGCTCTATAATTTGTTACTCTAAGGAAGAACTACTACCCACTGCTCTCGTTTATGACTCTATGGGAAGAACTCTCTGACCCCTCACTTAGAAGGCTTTGACCCTGTGGACATCTCTGCCGGACAGATTTGTCAATTTTATCTTGGAACCACCGGTTTCACATGACATATGATGCGAGGCCTGATTTATTCATTCAGTACACTCACACTAGTTCTTCATGATTTCGTCCATCGTTCAAACCAGAGATTCATCATCGCCAGATCATTATATCCATGGGTACATTGTAGATCCAGATTTATCAGTTAAGAACAGAGTTCGCCCATGCAGATATTCCTTAGAGAAATTTATTCATTCACCACTCTTACGATGCATACGTTCTTCATGATTTCGTCAGTCGATTAAACCAGGAATTAATCATCATCTGATACAGAGATCTTGATCAATCATCATATTCATAGGTGCACCATAGATTCAGATATATCAAAGTTTATTCATACAAATATCTCTAAAAGAGATTCGTTTATTATCAACCCTTTTGCACGCACACTGTTCTTTATGATTCCCATCACCTTATATAGTTTTCGCCTTTATTAAAACCTTGGGTCAAAACCATCCAACTACCAATGGTATTCATGGATGGGGTCAGAATAGATAATCTAACGGGGTCTCCATAACTCACACTGTTCTATTGATCTTGGTAATTAAATAATTAATTTAATGCTTTTGAACTTAACTCAGGTAGGATCTTTTACAGCATATTCAACTTTCAAGCAATAAACAAACTGACAATGCAGATACAAATATAGTGAAAGTAGCCAATCAAATCGGCATACCACCATAAGTAAATTTGGCGCAAGTCAGATAAATCATTAGATTAGCAAGCTTCAGATCAACAGCGTATATACCTGCTCGCTCGACCTCGGAATCGACGTTCGCATCGCGATGGTCATGGCTTTTTTATGTTAATCTTAGCGATCTTAACAAATGATAGCGTCAGATGACTCTTTAAATCGCGTATGTCTATCTTCAGCCTCCGTCTGACAACCTTGGCGTTTATATGTGATAGTCCACAAATACTGTGTTAATCTTCGCGCACCTTCAACAAATGATGACCGTCCGATGACCCCTTCCCAGATCAACGGCGCTCAACGATATCGCTGGGCATCCTGGGTCGAACTATAACGCGCGATGGCACATAGGGAAAAGTGGTTTTGTGAAGTCGTACAGGGACGCGTGTCGAGCATTCCATGGAATCGCTCCCAACTCCTCAAATACCACTTACTCCGCATAGGTGGTGCGATGAAAACCGTAAAACAACTTCACTGTTCACTCGGTCATGGTTCCGTTCTTCCACGCAAGGTTTCATCGCCTTTTCAATGTATTATTATAATTAAGTTGCGCTTTAATGTTTTTCCTTTTATTATAGATCAATTGTAATTTCTTTCTTGTTCACAATTTTAGTGGTCTTTAACGCTTCCATTCTTTGCCAGATTTTTGAGCCTCGACACAACAGTATGCTCTTATCACGTAATCATATATAAGCTTCATTCAAGTTTTTGATTAGCAAGCTAATCAACATTGTCTTATGCTACAACCATCCTATCTCATAACTGTTAGTTTCTTAGGTTACCACTAATCTTCAATTTGAATCACATACAAGGTTTATGATGTTACGGACAATAGTTCATAGTTTTCGGGGGACTCAACTATCCTTCCTTCTGAATTCTATCAAGAATATACATATAATTCACAGAGAATGCAGAACCTTTTTCTGTTTGATGGCCTTTTTCTTCCTATACTGTCTCTGGACAACTTTCAATTCACTGCTTGTCCCTGCTCCTTGACTGATACTGCTCTCTGTAGCTCAAACTGTAGATGCACTCTTTCTCTGTTCTTCTCTGCTACATTTCTTTTCTCTGTTCCTAGTTACTGTTTCAGATGCCAATTCCTCTTCCATTTTTTTCTACGATGCGACTGTTGCTGTTTCAAATCTCAGTCCATCTTCTAAACTTCCTCGACTTCATATTTCATTTTCTCTTTTCTTTATTCTTTGTTTTAAGTGTTCTCTTGTCATTGATGGAGATACATCATTCTTACATCTTTAACACATAGGTTGCTTATCATAGGAAACTTATCAAGTAGGTTTCCATCAAGGACAACTTCATCAAGTAGATTGTCATCAACTTTATCAAGTAGGTTGCCATCAAGGACAACACTCTGCATCATATTGCCAACAATCTCCCCCTTTGGACTTGATGGAAACCATGATGGTGTTTGATCACCATAGCAGATAGATGCATTGATTAGAATCATTATTCAAACACCATGATACTCTCCCCATTTGACATCAAGGGCAAAGGGCGGATCAAAACCAAAACAAGGTTTTTCTTTTCTCGTAGAAAGAAGAGCTCTGTAGATCTGATGTGCACTGAAGTTACCAAGCTCCCCCTGAGTTCATGCTGAATCTTCAAACATAAAATTCAATGAATTACATGACTATATGACCTTTTGTATCACCAAGGACTCACACTTACATCAATGATCCAACCAAGTGGATTTACATATGTGACACAAGTACCCAACCAAGTGGGTTTACACATGACTGAATATTACATCATAGGTCCCACTATGACCTTTTCATCACATTATAACTTATACAATCAAAGAATCTCAAGCATGAGATCAGACCACGGAAAATAATTAGAATTCCAATACTGCATCCTTTTCATAAGACCAAAGCTCCCCCTTAGCTTGTTCAGCCTGAACACTTTCACCATCAAATAATCAAGGCATCTTCATCAAAAACATCAGAGAGTAAAACAGAATTATGAGAGCAAAAGCACCACCAGAGATCCCCATCAGCACCATAGTTGTGTATTCAAGTGCCATCCAAAATTTGTAGCATAAGTACATCAGTAACCAAGCCTTCAGGCTCTTTGCTGCATCAACATATTCTTCTCAAGAGGAATTATCATACCAGAACAACTTCTTCACTATTCAATTTGAGTCAAGTAAACATCCATGTGATATGTTATCACCAAGATCTTCATGATTTATATTTATTTCATAATCATGATGTACCATGTGTAGGAACTATATATATAAGGTCTCAACCATGACAAAAGTCATCAGCATCAAATTCTGCATGATCTGTCCTTATCTCCGAATCATAAGACTTCCATCTCATCCATGTGTGAAAGCAAAAGATACTCTTCAGCAAAGAAACAATCAGGGCTTATCCATGATCTCATTATGGGAAACCATATATTATTTGCACTCCTCCATGCCATACGTTTTCAGGAAATGCTTGAGGTATTTTGCTTGTGATAAGAATATGCCATTTGTTGCTTGTTGCACTTGCAAGCCAAGAAAGAATGTTAGTTCCCCAAGTAAAGACATTTCAAATTCTTGCTGTATATCATAAACAAATTTCTGACTCATAGACTCTTCATTACTTCTAGAAATGATATCATCAACATATACAACCACAATCAATAGTTTGTCATTTTCAGTTTTTGTGTATAAGTCGATATCAGCAGACCCTTTTGAAAATCCTTGTTGATGAAGATATTTGTCAAGACAATAGTACCATGCCCTTGGAGCTTGTTTGAGACCATATAGAGCCTTTTTAAGTCTACAAACAAGTTTTTCATCATTTCCCAAAATGAATCCTTCTGGTTGTTCTATATAAACTTCTTCTTCTAGATCACCATTGAGAAAAGCGGATTTAACATCCATTTGATAAACTTTGATTTGTTGGAAGCTTGAAAAAGCAAGAAACATTCTTATGGCTTCAAGTCTAGCTACAGGAGAAAAAGTTTCTTCAAAGTCTATACCTTCTTGTTGACCATACCCCTTGCAAACAAATCTAGCTTTATTTCTTATAACATCCCCATTCTCATTTAACTTGTTTTTGAATATCCATTTAGTTCCAATGACATTTTTGTCATGAGGTCTTGGTACTAATTCCCAAGTGTGATTCTTTTCAATTTGATCAAGCTATTCATTCATGTCTTGAATCCAACATTCATCTTTGCTAGCTTGACTGACATTGTGAAGTTCAATAGTGGACAGAAATGCCAGATTGCTAGAAGATCCCACAAGAGTTCTTCTTGTTTGTACACCTGATCCCTTTTCTCCCAAAATTTGAGATCCTAGATGATTCTTTCGAACATATCTAAATGGACCCTTTTAAGACAAATCATCTTGGTTTATTCACTGGGTTAACTGTTTGTATCATTACTATTTTATGTAGAAGGATATATGTCACCATCATAATCTTCATTTGTTGTTTGTTTTTCTTCTTTTGGAGCTGCTGGAGACTCATCAATAACAACATCTATACATTCAACAATATTCCGGAGTCTTTTATTGTAACATTTATATGCCGTACTCCTAGAGGAGTAACCAAGAAATATTCCTTCATCAAAAAGACCTTTAGGGAAAGGTCATATTTTAGAACCATCATAATGCCAACAATGCATTATTCTCAGTAAGGCTAATGCTCCCCCTGAAACTGTGCTCCTTGAGCTGACTCGCTGTTTTTCTTATCAGAAAAACATACGGTTCTGTCTCCATTTCCTCCTGTATTCTGTTGTCATGTTAGATGCACTGTTAGAAGTAAACACAATCAGAATTACCAAAACAACCATGGGAATCATCATACATTGCTCCCCCTGTGATGATACATTACTGAATCCTATAATGTATCTCACATCACCCCTGCAGTCTTTATGAGAAGTAAGCTTTAGAAGTAGAAGACTGCAGTAGAATTATTATCCCCTATGTTTTTGACTGGTCCTCCTTCCTTTTCTAGCCTTGCTTGAAATTTATTATTGTGTGCTGGAAATTATCCACTTTCTCAGATCTATTCATCCTGCACTCTTTTTCTACATGTCCATACTTGTTACAAGCATAACATCTTGTGTGACCAGAAAAGTAAGCATAAGGATCATAATGTGTTTTTCTATTCTTTCTTCTATTGCAATCAGCTGCTTTATGACCAAACTTGCTGCATGAAAAACAATATCCCTTAAAGAAACCTGAGTACCTTTCTATGTGGAATCTGTTTGTTTGTGACTGAAACAATCTGCTTCTGCAATTGGCTGCAACATGCCCATAATTATGACACTTAAAGCATTCAACATTATTGAATGATTTCCTTTGAGAGTTCATGATTGTCGGTTGATCTTTTGTCTCTTTCAATACTTCAGGTTTTGCATTGATATCCTTTGAATCATTAGCACTTTCTTGTGAACTAGATTCTCCTTTAACAGTTTCATGAAAACCAATACCAAATTTAACAGAAGGGGACCTTTGACTACTAAGAATATTATCTAGAATCTTAGTACTATCTTGAAATCTCAAGAGTTTATCTTTTTCTTCTAATTTACCTTTTAAAATGTTTACCTCAACCTCCAATATTTGGCATTGCTTCTTCATACTTTCTTCGACCCTTCTTCCTTCTTCTACTTGATCATTCAATTTTAAAATCTCTTCTTTCAACCGATTTTCTTATTCTTCAAAAGTTTGTAAGAGTTCTTCATTCTTATTATTTGATTTTTCCAGATCTGTTTTGAGAGAGATGATTTCTGCTTCGAGTCCTTCTTTTTCAAATGATTGTAGAAGTTCTTCATGCTTCCTTTTTTATTTTTCCATATCTTCTTTCAAAGATATGATTTCTGCTTCAAGTCTTTCACTTCGATTGGTTACTTTATCCTGCAGTTTTTGATACATTTCTATTTGTCCATTCATTCTAAAGATCACATCTTTATAGATAGATTCCTTCCTTTTAAATTGATCCCAATCATTACTTTCACTTTCTTTTTATCTATCTTCACCATTGCATGCACAAGGAAGTGAATTACAAGAACAAAAATCAGTACCTGATTCATTATCTTCATTTTCTGCTTTACATGTTTTTTGAGATATCTCCTTTCTTTGAGTAGCCTTCTTCTTTTGCTTCCTTCCCATTGTGACGGATCTCCTTCAAGCGATCAAGCTTCTGCAGAAGAACCTCCACTGATACCAACTGTTGGGAAAAAATACTGTGAGGGGGGGTGAATCAGTATTTAGAGCTGACTGAAACCTTTTACTTTTCTTTCTCTTAAAACCATATGTTACATTACTGCATCCAACTTGTATGTCTAGAGATATTATTATGTCTTTACTTAGATCATTGCATCATTCATTCATCAGATAAGTAGTAAGCATGAACAGAAATAACAGAACAAGCCATCAAACATAAGCAACACATATGAACACTAGCATTTGAGGTGGAAACCCAATTTGGGAGAAAACCACCGCTGCTGTAATCTCAGTCTTCAATATTTATTATAGAGAAAACTTCTTACAATTTTATGCTGGTGTAGACTCATACCAGCACGCAAGCACCCACCTGCAGAAGGCTACAACCTTCTCTCGTTTACCAGCCTCTCCTGGAAGGGAGCTACTACCCCCTGCTCTCATTTACCTCTCCTGGAAGGGAGCTACTACCCCCTGCTCTCGTTTACCAGCCTCTCCTAGAAGGGAGCTACTACCCCCTGCTCTCGTTTACAAGCTACCATTGGAAGGAAGCTACAACCCCCTCACTGACGGCTTTGAACCTCAGATCTACTGCGGACCACGTTTCATCAATTTTCATACTAGATCCACTAGTTTCCACACGACATACCTTGCAGGCCACCAGATTTATTCATTCAGTACACTCACACCAGTTCTTCATGATTTCGTCCATCGTTCAAACCAGAGATTCATCATTGTCAGATCATTATATCCATGGGTGCATCGTAGATTCAGATTTATCCATTAAGAACAGAGTTCATCCATGCAGATATTCCCTAGAGAATTTATTCATTCACCACACTTACGTATGCACACGTTCTTCATGATTTCGTCAGTCGATTAAACCAGGAAATGATCATCATCTAATCTAGAGATCTTGATCAATCATCATATTCACAGGTGCACCATAGATTCAGATATATCAGAGTTTTTTTCATACATATATCTCTAAAAGAGATTCGTTTAATATCAACCCTTTCGCATGCACACAGTTCTTCATGATCCTCATCACCTTATATAGTTTTCACCTTTATTAAAACCTTGGGTCAAAACCATTCACTTGCTAATGGTATTCCTGGACGGGGTCAAAATAGATAATCTAGCGGGGTCTCCATAACTCTCATTGTTCTATTGATATTGGTAATTAAATAATTAATTTAATACTTTTGAACTTAACTTTAGGATCTTTCGCATATTAACGCTTTCAAAAAATATGACAAACCTTTGACCCCAGGCCCACAAATATAGTCAATAGCCAATCAAAACATGCACAGTACCATAAGTAAATTTCGTGCAAGTCCAGCGTCCGATCACCGTTAGATTAGCAAGCTTCCAGATCAACGGCGTATATGCATATCGCTCGACCTCCGATGTCGAACGTTAACATGCGATGGTCCGCCGTACCTGTGTTAATCTTCGCGCGCCTTCAACAAATGATGACCGTCCAATGACCCCTTCCCAGATCAACGGCGTATGTGCATATCGCTTGACCTCCGATGCCGAACGTTAACACGCGATGGTCCGCCGTACCTGTGTTAATCTTTGCGCACCTTCAACAAATGATGACCGTCCAATGACCCTTTCCCAGATCAACGGCGCTCAACGATATCGCTGGGCGTCCTGGGTCGAACTATAATGCACGATGGCGCATAGTGAAAACTAGTTTTGTGAAGTTGTACAGGGACATGTGTCGAGCACTCTATGGAATCGCTCCTCAACCAGGAAATACCGCTTACTCCCCATAGGTGGTGCGATGAAAACCGTAAACCACCTTCACTGTTCACTCGGTCATGGTTCCGCTCTTCCACGCAGGGTTCCGTCACCTTTTAAATGTATTATTAGAATTAAGTTGCGCTTTAATGTTTTTCCTTTTATTACAAATCCATTGCTAAATTTAACGCTCTATTCACAATTTTCGTTTGAGTCTTTTAACATACATTCTTTACACCGATTGCTGCCTTCCGACCTCGACACAACACAATGTCACTCTGCTTCCTATCCTGTCATAGATCCGCTTCTACATTCAAGTTCTTGATTCTGCAAGCTTATCACTGTACTATGCTACAACCATCATACCTTTGCAACCATTAATTCCTTCAATTTATACACTAAATCTTTAATTTCGAATCCTTGCCACAGGGTTTATGATGTTTACGGACAATGATTCATAGTTTTCCACAGGGACTCTACTATCCTTCCTTCTGAATTCTATCAAGAATATATATATAATTCACAAAAAATGCAGAACCTTTTTCTGTTTGATGGCCTTTTTCTTCCTATACTGTCTCTGGACACCTTTCAATTCACTGCTTGTCCCTGCTCCTTGACTAATACTACTCTCTATAGCTCAAACTGTAAATGCACTCTTTCTCTGTTCTTCTCTGCTACATTTATTTTCTATGTTCCTAGTTACTGTTTCAGATGCCAATTCCTCTGCCACTGTTTTCTCTGATGTCTCTGTTGCCTTTCCAAATCTCCAATCAACTAACCCTTCTAAAACTGCCTCAGCTTCATATTTCATTTGCTCTTTTCTTTGTGGCTGTTTCAAGTGCTTTCTCTCTTGTCATTGATGGAGATACATCATTCTTACATCTTTAACACATAGGTTTCTTATCATAGGCAACTTATCAAGTAGGTTTCCATCAAGGACAACTTCATCAAGTAGATTGTCATCAACTTTATCAAGTAGGTTGCCATCAAGGACAACACTCTGCATCATATTGCCAACAATTTATTCCAAGCTTGTATAACCATATATTGCTTCTATTCATCAAGTTCAGCCTTGTTTACAATGAATTCTCTTGGAATATATAGGCCAAGATGAGGGAAAACCTTCTAGTGCAACTTGCAATCTCATTGGCCCATCAAAAATATCTGATTTTGTCCATTGAAATATCCATAGAAATATCCTAAAAATGCTAAAAAAGGAAAATATATTGACTTTTCATAACTAACCATGGCCAAAAATAGCTAAACGCACATAAGGAAATTCACTTTAGAAAAGTGCATTTTTCACAAAAATACTTAAGAAAAATATTAGCAGAAAGTCTTTTGTCTTGTGGGCAACTTTTGGAAGCCTTCTCGATGTTGAAATGAGGCCCGTGATGGCTCGTTGGAAAGCTCTGGATTTATAGTTTCCTAAAATGCTTTGTTTTACCCAATATTATCACTATAAGTCTATCAAAAACTGACCTATGTGTAAAAACACAGAAAATTTCCTTTGCTGATATGCGGGGCAGAGTGTTGAAAAAGTGACTGTTTTTCGCCACTTTGGGGGACCAAATCATCTTCAATTGATCTGAAAATCATTGATTAGATGCCCATGAAATTATGGCATCTAATGATACCATTTTCATCCTTTGAGGATGTCTAAAACAGAAATGGCGGCACCCATGATTTTATGCAATTAGGCCCAAAAATGACAAAAAACAAGATCATGTCGAAATTCGCTCAATTTTGGCGAGCAAACCTCTTAAGGGTGTTTAGAAACATGCATAGAAGCTCGGGCCAAAATTCCAAGCCCAAAGGTGTCTTTCTCCTTTTTTCTCACCGGGTGCCCTCTTTGGGCAGTTTTGAGCTTTTCTTGGTTTTCTTCCTTGTTGTTTGGCATTTTAGCTTTGGT
Organism: Pinus albicaulis; assembly: GCA_034641835.2. Lineage (NCBI taxonomy): Eukaryota > Viridiplantae > Streptophyta > Pinopsida > Pinales > Pinaceae > Pinus > Pinus albicaulis. The sequence continues at coordinate 853,198 of CM076571.1, forward strand.
GAAGTCATGGCCCCTTGCCTAGGAGAGGCAGCTAGCACATGCTTTCGAGAGTGCCCTTCATGATCCATGTTTTGTATTTTCTTGCCCTCATTATTCCTTGCTTGAGGGCTGCCTTGTTTTTCATTGTCATGCTCTTTCCCTCCACTGCTTTGTGCTTCATCACCCTCATGCTTATTGTTGTGTTGGCTGCCATAATGTTCCTTTTCGTCATTGCCTCACTACCCATCACTTTGCTATTCATTATCACTGCTATTTTTAGACTCTTTGCCTTGTTCCTCATCATCACTAAAGTCATCTCTTCAATATTGTGTTTGAGCCAAGAGGGCTTTAACAAGACATGTTTGTGGTTTTTGAAGGGAAGTATCCTTGTGTTTTTGGCACCCAAAACCTCTTTCCCTCAATCACTATTTTTATCCTTGTTATCCATAGCAAGAAGACCCCTTTTAATTTGACAAAATCTTCATCCCCTATTCACTATCTCTCTGTGTTTATTTGAAACAAAAAGGGACTCATTTGAATTCAGTGTTTTCTTTGATCATGAAAAACATGGTATGTTTAAACAAAACAAGATATGTTTCTTCCTTTCACTGTCTCTAAACTACCTTTCAAACTTTTAACAAGGACATTACCCTTCTATCATTGTTTCTTATTTGGTTTAGTAAACAAGGTGTTCTTTGAAACCACTGCCAATATGACTCTGTAAACTAATTTGAAAGTCTTTTACAAAACTCTGTTTTTGCCTCTATCAATTGTGTGTAACCTTAGCTGTCTCATAGCACAAAAAGGATTTTCAAATTTGCACATTAGCCCTTTTCCTTTTCACTATTTCAATAAACAATCCTTTTGCAAACAGATCATCAATAACTATGATGATTTTACCTTTCAATCCTTGTTTTTCCTTTGATTTAGATGATCATGGCACTTTTTGAAATCAATGTTTAAAAGACTCTTTTCAACTGACAAAAATCTTCATCTTCTAACCACTGCTTCTTCTCTAGTCTATTAAACAAATTGCTTTCAACACCACTGTTTCATGTATTTCACACCTTCAATTTGAAATGATGACTGGCCATGTTTTAATCACTTCTTTCTTTGTGGTTTAAGCAACAAACGGACTGGTTTAAAACACTTTTTTTCAAATGCTCCTTCAAACTGATCATGATGCCCTTCACAAAATTTCCTTTTCTCTTTGTAATTCACTGTGTTATGGGATGCTAACAAACAAGCATTTGTTAAATGAAAACAAAAATCACTTTTTATTGTTGTGTCTGGGAAAAATATCTTGAATAAGATGTGTTTCTGGTTCTTTGTTGAAAAAGAATCTTTTTTGTGTTGGCACAAAAACCTCCCTTCAAGCACTGCCCCTTTGTTATCCACTATTTTCAAAAGGTAAACAAAACATCTTTCAAGCTCATACAACATCCTCTAAAATCACTATGTTAACCTTTGATAACCATAGCAAGAACACCTTTTTTTATTCAGAAAACAAAGTGTGTTTTGGAAACTGCTGTTGAAATACTCCTTTAACCTGATTGAGAGAACCTCTACAAGTCTGTTTCTTTGATTTTTGATGAACAAGAGAAGTTCCCTTTTGAAAACAACACAGTTTTCTTTTACTACACAAAGCAACCAATCTCTTGACCAACAAACATTTTCTTTGATCATCAATTCTCTGTATTAGGTGGACAATTTTTTGATCAAAAAGAAACTAAAACAACTCTTGTCAACTGTGTTAGAAAATAACCAATAGATCCACAACTTATAAAAGCAATTTTCTTTCTTTTGGGCACTTTGGAAAATTTTGTTGTTGGTGGCCCGGGCGCCCGGGCAGTGGGTTGTTTAGGGGTGGCCTGGGCAGTGTTAAAAATAGCTATGTAAAGGCAAATTTTCACAAGATCAAGGGTAGACAGTGGAAGCTGGGTGTATTGGGGGCATAAGGCAGTTGGAAGAAAAATATTTATCGATCAGTGTTTATTTCTTGTAAGTCATGGGTCTTGGCGTTAAGCAGTAACTGCTTTGAGCTTTAGAGAGATAGTTGGTGGTGAACGAAGCAGTTGAGACGTGATGCTTTCTGCTGCGTTGAGAGATGGCGGTGGGACATTCTGATTTAGTGATATTTGATGTCACACGGGCAAAGAAATGATTGATAATGCAAATTTAAAGTGTTAATATTATATCATGATGAAGAGAAGCCTACAGCAGAAGATCGGGAGGAGGTGTTTGTTCTTCGGGCGGTAGCGTTCGGAAATGACATCGAGCCATTCGGACTTGAAAGTGCCGCTTTCATGGAGGCAACCTTGAGGCGCGCACGGAGCACGAGTGATCGGTTGCCATAGGAATACGACGGAATAAACATATAACCATAAATACGGAGATGCGTGAAATAATGCTTCATTTCATTAATATCAAATAACGGAAATATGCTTACAGGCATAATGGAAATAAAATAGCTAGGGTGCTGGTAGCGAATCTCTGAGAAGAGATGTGATGGCTACAGACCTCTGAACTGTGTTACAATGAGGCTCGAGGGCCTATTTATTGTTGAGAAACAATGCAGAATCTGAAACGTCCAAAAACCTAACCTTAGAGATGGGAGTGCCAAAGGCGCGGGCCCCGTTTGGGTAAATTGGTGTTTCAACTTCCCAGGGACGTAACTTTGGCATACTATCTCCGTTGACGCGTTCAATAGCTCGTTAGAAAGATCTATCCGAGGACTACAGCTGTCGGGACGAATTTTATCAGAAAATTCGCTGGCGCTTTCATACCCAAAAAACGTCGTTTAGGGCCTCAAAACGGCTCCGGAAGTTCAGGACCCGAAAAACTGCTAAAAATAGTAAGTTATGCCGAAACTGAAAAACTGAAAGAGACAATGGTGGGGGGCCAAGTGGAATAGGTGGGTGGCCACCAATATCCACCTGGATCATTAAGCCCCAAAAACGGCTCCGAGAGTGGAGGACCCGAAAACCTGCTAAAAATAGTAAGTTGTGCTGAATGTGAAAAGCTGCAAGAATTGATGGTGCTGGTCCAAATGGAATAGGTGGGTGGCCACCGATATCCACCTGGATCATTCCTCCCTCCTTAGGAAGCAATGGTCCCCATTACGTTGAGATCCTCCATGAGATGAGGCAAATTCTGTTGAACTGAGTATTAGATGTGTTGAAGATGTCATGGACCTGCGGGTGGACAGGCTGGATGCGTTTAGTAAATTTGGTTTCTTTATCAGCCTCAGACAGTACATGTTTGGATTCTATATGTGTAGTTGCAGGATTTATGGCAACATCAGGCAGTGGTGCATTGGGAGTCAGATCACTGGAGTAGTTGTCCTGACAGTGTAGAGGAACCTCTATGAGTGAGGAGAAAATGTCCTCGTATTCCTCCATGACTTTGTCCATCTGCTGCAGCCGTGCAAGGGAGCCCTGTTTCAAGGTTGTGGCCACAATATTCTTCTTTCCCTGTGAGTGAGTTGTAAGGAAAATGAATTTCTTGGTTTGGGAAACAATCTTACTGCATTGTTTTGCAGTAGTCAAAGAGGTGACAGGAGGCGGTACTACCTCCGGTATCCTGTACAAGTTATTTCCCAAAGTAATAATAACAACACGAGGCCTAGAATCATACACGGCATGTCACTTCCACAAGTATGGTTGGCCACGGCCAACCATCAGCTACGCCCGAGAGGAGCAACATCTGCAAAATGATACCTGTAGTCATTGGCTTCGATGTTTTGTATGGAAGGCGGCCAACTGTGGCGGATGTGGAGATCTCTCCACAGGGTGGAGCCACAGATGGTATATAGACGGTGTGCTATGGTTGGTAGGCGACCAACTTCACGACCTCTGCGAGATGAAAGTTGCGTGAATTGCTCGGCCCGAAGTGCAGCGGAGAACCCTTCACCCACATCTGCGACTAGAAGAGGCGCTCCCCCTCCTCTGGATCCTCTGGACCCTCCTTTTGGATCTTGGTGGTGGCAACAATGGCACTGGGATCCGCATCAATGATCTGCTTCCCTTTGTCATTGCCTTTGTCTGGTTCTAACTCAGGATCAGAAAATGCATCTGATTCGGGTGCCTTTAGTTCGGCCACCAAAGACTGTTTGGCCTGACACTCGCTTGTGCTGTGAGTGGGGCTGTTATGAAATTCACACCACTTCCCTGTGTCCTTCTTTGGATTTGTGGTGTTTTTCTGAGTCGCATTGCTTTGGCCTTGCTCCTTGTTCTTCGATTCAGGGGCACCTTTCCGATTTGCAGATCCAAAGTCCCGCTTCTTCTGCTTAAATTTCTGCTCGATCTTGGCGGCATAGCTATATGCCGTGCCAAGTGATGTAATGTCGAGGAACTCCATTTCCTCCTGAATGTGTTTGTGCAGACAGCCGCGGTACTTGAGCACCAAATGTTTCTCTGAATCTTTAATACCCAACTTTGTGCGCAGGGTATGGAACATATTCGTCAGTTCGTGCACATCTTGATCCTTTTGTGCCGCAGCGTGGTCCATTGGATGTATTTGTCTTCATAGCTCCCCACAGGGTAATATTGTTCCTTGATGTCGTCTCGGAACGAATTCCAAGTGGGTGTGGCTGAGAACAGAGAGGGTTCCCCTTCGCCCTCTTGCTCACGGTAGGTTTCCCACCAGTCTTTGACATGGGGGGCAGCTTTGAGGAGTGCAAAAATAATCTTTTCTCGGTCAAAGAAGTCATGGACCGAGAAATACCCTTCCAACAAATTTAACCATCTGTCTACAGCGTTTGCATCTATTTTTCCTTCAAATATAGGAATGTCAAAGTTTACCTGTACCTTGAAGGGAGTGGCGCCTCCAGAGTGGCTGTTGGATGCAGATGCGCCATATGTGGGCAGTCGTTGAAGGATTTGAACAAAGTTATCCATCATCGCGTTCCTTTGTTTCTCGAGGGCCTCCTCGAGTAGTATTTTGATAGGATCTCCTGCTCCCTCGTCTTTCTTTTCTTCCGCCATGGGAGGTCGTCGGGGTTTGCGAGGCTGATCTTGCAAGGGTTCAACCAGATCGAGCCCTAACTCCTTATACCCTGACCGCGTTGGGGACAATGCAAAGAAAAAACAAAGAAAGAAAGCGAGACCCGCTACGATACAACCGATCCGGATTTATGTAGGAACGCAACAGAATAAACATATAACCATAAATACGAGAGATGCGACGGAAATAATGCGTCATTTCATTAATATCAAATAACAGAAATATGCTTACGAGACATAATGGAAATAAAATATCTAGGAGTGCTTTGGTAGCGAATCTTTGAGAAGACATGTGGTGGCTACAGCCCTGCGAATCGTGTTACAATGAGGCTCGAGGGCCTATTTATTGTTGAGAAACAATGTAGAATCTGAAACGTCCAAAAACCTAACCATAGGAGATGAGGCGCCAAAACTGTGGGCGCCCGTTTGGGTAAATTGGTGGTTCAACTTCCCAGGGGCGTAACTTTGGTGTCCGATCTCCGTTTGACGTGCTCAAAATCTCGTTAGAAATATCTATCCGAGGAGTACAATTTTTGAACGAGCAACATCGATCCATGGACCCATGTTGCTCTTCGTTTTCCCAAAAAACGTCGTTTAGGGCCTCAAAACAGCTCCGGAAGTTCAGGACCCAAAAAATTACTAAAAATAGTAATTTTTGTTGCAACTTGAAAATTGAAAGAACTGAAGATGGGGGTTCAAATGGAATAGGTGGGTGGCACCAATATCCACCTGGATCATTAAGCCCCCAAAACGGCTCCGAGAGTGGAGGACCCGAAAACCTGCTAAAAATAGTAAGTTGTGCTGAATATGAAAAGCTGCAAGAATTGATGGTGTTGGTCCAAATGGAATAGGTGGGTGGCCACCGATATCCACCTGGATCAACAGGCGTGTCGCGCTCAACTACAGGCGCGCCGCGCCCTTTGCAAAATCTTTATGGAGATACTCACAGGCGCGCTGCGAAGATATACAGGCGTGTCGCGCCTAGAAACTTGGTTTTCTTGTGAAATCCGCAACTTATCATTTCCAATGAACGTGCACAATGACTTGAAACTTTGTAACATTGGGTTTTAAAGCTTGGAGAGGGTTTTATAACCTCATTTTTTTCTTTGTATTTTAAGCAATGGAAACACCTTTTGTATATTGTAGCTATGTTTTGAAGTGTTTCGTGGCACCATGGATCGAATATGGCTTAGACTTTGAGAAAGTGAACCCTTTTTCCTTGTAAAATTTGACAGAATTGAGTCCCCAGTAACAACCAAGGATAGTTTTCTACATAGACACAGTACTGAAGAAGGGTTTTTGCCTTATCAGGTGCAAGGTGTAGAGCACACAAGGACTGTATGCTTGGCATGGATCTTGGTTGTACTGCCTCTAAAAATAGAAATTTTTAAACAACCTTATGGGCAAGATTACCAAGATTCTTACACAAACCTCCATGTAGCTTTGCATCATTAGCTGCTAACAAGACTTGATCAACAGGAGCGCCCATGGTCCTTATTCAAGAATCTTGTATCCATAACTTCAAAGAAGTTGTGAAATTTTGATAATTGATTTCAAAAAGGAATGATGGAGGACCCTTGTTTTATTTACAGGGATTTAGGTTTTTTTTTAAGATTTGTAGACCAAACTCATTCAATGTAGCCCATGATTCAAAATATTTTCCAATCGAACATTGTCTCTATTTGTAAACTAGATGATAATGACAATCAACTTCCATAGCAAGTATTTCTAGAAATTTTTTCCAGTTAAATGCTTGATATGATTGGATACCATCTGCATATGGTCATTGGGACATTTTTCAATCGATCAATGTCATCTTTTAGAGCCAGAAGTACCATTGAACTTTCTTTTCCAAATCCTTGCTTATAGAAACTTCCTCTTGAATAGAAAGTATAGGTGTTTTTATTTTGCAATCTGGGGCAGTCCTTTAACCATTGTTTCGCCCTTTTAAAACAATCTCTTGAAACCCCTGCCACACTTGAATAGAATACTCCTCAAAATGATGTGGTAATCTATAGTTTATGAGGTAGGAAGTTCTCTAAACCATGATCAAAAACTCTTTTTTTGAATCAAGTAGATCATTCACCTTTAAAACCACCGATGTGGCCCTTTAGAACCATAATGCCTACATTGTTTTATAAAATGAAAAAGACATAAGATACTACCATTTTTTCCTTCCAAACTCTGTTGTCTATGAAAGTGGTCATAAGGACTCTGTTATGCTTGATTTTTGTATAATGGGAGATTATTACAAAATATTGTTTCAGCCTTTACAAATGGTCCTTCAGACCTATCATGAAGCTTTCCTCATTATCTGCTGATGGAGGTCATGATTTATTTTCTGCTTGTCATTTTGGATATCCTCAAACAATGGTGGGCCCTCTACTTATTTGTGAAGGAGGCCTATGCTTGACAACTGCCATACCAACTGTACTTTTTGAAGAAGGTCTTCAACACCATACTACTCCATTTGTTTTGAAATAGTGACCTTGTATCTTTTTGAAGAAGTTTAGAAAAATAACAATCACTGCAGCCTTCGAAACCCCTAAGTGTCCATTGTTGTTGCAGTAAGGAGGTCTTTTAAACCCAAACTTGACCTACTGCTTTTCATCAAGGAAGTAGCCCTTTTTTTAAAAACCACTAATACAACTTCTTAAGACCATATAAAACAATAGTGTTGTTCTTATGCATATTGAAAGGTCTTCTCTATGATTATGATATGTCTTATTTCCTTACAGGCTGTCTTGAAACTTGAAACACTGTGTCATGGCCTTTCTCATCCATTTTCACAATGTGTCCTCTATCCTTTGAGTTAGTTGAAAGAGTAACCCTTGATGTTTGCCTTTCCTTCATAACTTTGAGTGAGTTTCTACTCTTTGAATAGATCATTTTAAGTGATGATTGTGCTTTTTACACTTGTCATGTTGAATTATCTCTTTTCAAAACAGTCCCTTGAGGGCTAATATCAACACAAACCGAGGAAGATCAGACTTAAAGTAATTCATCCATACTGTTATTCATTTTATTTCTATTTTTGGATTCATAGTTTCTTGAGCAGTCTTTTAACACCCTTAAATTTTCCAATGTTGGGTCAACCACACTCCAGCAGTTTTGAAACCATTTTCATCTTCTTACTCCTTCCCATAAATTTAAGTTCAGCTCCCAAACTGTCTCCAGATTCAATCTTAATTCCAAAATCATAATGCATCAGGGTATAAGTAGCCTGCTTGTCATCTTGTATCTCATATCATGGGCTCATATCAGTAACTGAGTCAAAGGTCCCTTATGCCATTTGAAAATGCCATAACATCCTCCTTTACTTGTGGAAAGCATTTTTATTCCCTACAGGCTTTTGTTCTGCTTATAAACTTTCAATTGTTCCCACTGATTTTCAATTTTGACTTTTCAATAGAAAACTTATTCAAACACAATTTGAAAACCTTGTTGAGTCACCCACTGTTCATCTTTGGAGGAGGTAGCACACAACAGATCTGAAGTCATTTAAAAACATGTTGGCCCTCTGCTTTTAAATGAAGGAGGTCTTATTGATCCTATTCCTAACCCTCTGCTCTTTATTGGAGGAGGTCATTATCATGTTTCCCAACCATCTGCTCTTATACTGGAGGAGGTTTTCAACATGTCACCCAACCATCTACTCTTGCTTCGAGGAGGTTAACACAGTTATGACATTTCATCCACTTTCACTTTGAAGGAGGTCTTCACAGTCATGACATTTCATCCATTTGCTAAACTGTGTCATCTTTCTTTGCCACACATGTCTCTACTTGGTATATCAGAATAGGTAATAAAGTGAAATCTTGACAATCTGCTATATGAGGCATATTTTGAGATATGTATCCTTTGTCAAATATCTTTGTGAACCTTTTAAACCAGAAACCACATGACATGTATTTGTATATTATTTGCTTGCTAGTCATCATTTACTAACCTTTTTTTTTTTTACTGTGTTTGCAGAGGTACATTGTATTTTCTCTTTGACTAGTGTTTTTATCCCAGGCTCAAGGCAACATAAGAAGCAGTTGTCTTCTTATGTTCAGTTTGATGATGTCTTCTGGAATACTCGTACATTTCTTCTTCTGAGAGAGACACTGGAAAACTGTAGATCAATCATTATATCAGTTTGGCTTTTGAAACATGTACTTCTGCTCTCTTTTCATTGCAGCTCTCCATCTGCTTACTGATGGAAAATCTCTTCAACATGAGAAACTTATTTGGATTTGTCTCTTTTTTCTTGTCTGGATACAGTTTTTCATTTGATTTGCACCCTGCAGAGATGCAAAAAATATGACTTTGAACCCTTGAAAGCTCCTTTAGTGTCTTATGGATATTTTGCCCAATCTTAAGCATATTCTTTTAGACTTGTGCACATGCTCATATCTTTTTGTATTAGATATTTGTAGAATTTCTTCCAGACTGAGACAACAAGACCTCTTAGTAGCGTGACCTAGGGGTATATCAAGGTTTGTTTTTTCAGATTAAGCACTAATTCAGGCTAGTTGGTATTGAACAAAGGACTCTAGCTCAGGCTATTTTTGTCGAGGAAGGGATTCTCTAAAGCGCCACTAACTAACTTAGGGGCAACTTTCATTGATTCTGATTGTGTTTGACAAGAAGATCAAGAATAGGAAGGGAGACACTTTGTCAAATATTGGACAGTGAGTTTCATGAGAACCAAGGGGAAAATGATAGTATACCGGAAAGACCAAGACAGCTATAGACAGGGATATTTTGCTAAAACAAGACATGACTTTGAAAACTGAAGATTGCTCTGATCATAGGCTGACAGGAAGGGCTAGGAAAGAAAAAATTTGTTTGGGGCTTTTCTAGATGGAAAATTGACATATGGAGATCAGCTTCTAGAAAACTCAACTAGGAATTTAGTCATCAACAACAGGTGAAAAATACTAATGACTAACAGTGGCTCCATTTGGGGAGGGAAGCTCCTTTTCAGGAGGTGTCCAGAATTGCAGATATTTGGCTTATGAAGACCAATGCCTTATCCATTGGCGCAAATTTCATTCTTTCTTGATGCCATTTCTAAAAATTGACAGCATGATTAGCCTCAAAAACATCTCTACCTACCCAACTATATTTCCTAACATTTTTCTTCTTTAGGTGCATTTTGACTAGCAACCTTTTGACATGATATTTTTCAGAATAGAAACTATCTAATGCTACACTTATATCTTCTGGGAGTTTAGATTAAACTGATGAACTCCTTTGATTATCTACCTATGCTAGATCGATTGTCAAGATTAAGATGTTTGACAGGACTTTATTCACTATACTAGAACATGAAATTGAAAAATGACCAAATCAGGATTAGACAGTCTGATTTGTCATGTATTTGTGGCATAAAAGACAAGCTGCACACAAATATTATTTTGCATGAAATGAGATTTAGAAAAATCAAGGCTAGGATACATAGTTTGTTTTTCATCCCTGTTTTACTCTTTGGTTCTGTTTTGAGCATGTGGAACCAGTATCTTTTCCTAATCTACTTCTATTGACAAGTCAAGTTTACACAATTTTGACTATCATTTCTTTCACTAACTTATCAGCAATCAATTTAAAACATGTTCAGTTATGATTAGGCTAGATAACTGAACAAGACATATTTTGAGCACTAGTAGCGGCATTTAGACTTGCTCGATTTCAGCATGACCATTTTTGGGTATGGGGCTTGTACCATTTCTTTAGAAACTGCCCTCTTTTCCTACTTTTTACTGTTTTTTATATTTTCGGCTTTTTCACTTTTTAATCAAACAATCTAGAACTGAAAAGATGCTCACAAGGCCGAGCTTAATTTTCACAGTTGTCTATCTATCCTAATCTAACCTATACATGATAGACATTTATTTGGTGAACTCTCTTTTCCAATGTAACCAATCAAGTAGATGATTACATGGGTGACTCTGGTTCAGTTCTTTCATGATGCTGAAGAAATGAAAAGGCCACTTCCATTTGGCTTGTTTTCGAACAGTAGTGTCTAAAATTTTTCTCACTCTTTGCAATAGACTGTTCTGGGCGGAACACACTACTCCTTCAGATTTCTCAAGGAAAACAACAAATGGATCTTGGAATAATACCTCATCTAGAGGATTTGATATATAGGCTTCATTCAGGACTACTCTTTGTTCTACTTGGCTATGCTTGGGACTTTCTTGGGAAAGAAAATCTTCCTCTCCCTCATGATTACTTGAACTGTCAGACTTATCATATATTGCAGTGTAGTCCTCTTGCCAAGCTGATGTGTTTTGATAGGGCGGGCTAAAAACTATGTGAAGGTCATCACTTTGATGGGTAGGGATACTCTTTGGCAACAAATCTTCTTGAGAAAGAAGAGCAGGAACTTTCTTGTGATCATCAATTTTCAAGCCTTCATTTGCTTCCAAATTTTCTGAGCTTTCCTCATCACTGTCATAGCTGCTATGTTTTGTTTGGTTTCTTTCCTCAAGTTTTTGAAACTGAGCTTCCTCCCAAAAAACAAAAACTGAGTATTCTGCAAAGTTAGCTTTTGTTTGGAAATCATCATCATTATCAACATATTGATCAAACCTTGGAAAATCATCATTATAACTAATGTCACCATCCATACATATTGGACTATCAGATTTTTTTTCTTTGAATTGATCTTTAAATCTATTTACTACTATGTGATAGCTAAGATCAGGAGAAAAATCAAGAGACGCTGATTGTATGTTTATGAGTTGATCTATTTCCTCTTCAGTTAAAAAGGGAGGCATTTTCATTTCTCTTTGGATATAGCTACAATAATTTTCTTTCTCTTGGGAAAGTTGATCTAGAGGATGAGTGTCTTTCTGGGCTTCACTTATGAGAGATGATGAATCATCACTTGTGCCTTTAGAGAGATCTTGTAGGTTCTCTTTTATTTCTTGTTTGTTTTCATCTTCAACCAATCCTTTGTGATGTTGAGGATAGTTAGCATGTAATTCATGAGTTGTTTCTGATAGATTTTTAGGAGGCCAATTTTATTTTATGAACTAAAATGACTCCCAGCATAAAGGTAGAGATCCTACAGGTTTTGATTTATCTTCTATTTCATATTTGAATTCATCCTCAATCCACTCTTCTTGATGTTTGGGATAATAAACATGGGATTCATGAGTTTCCTCTGATAGATTCTTAGGAGGCCAATTTGCTTGTATGAACTCAAATGACTCCCAGCATAAAGGTAGAGATCCTAAAGGTTTTGATTTATCTTCTATTTTAGATTTGAATTCATCCTTAATCAAATCTTCTTGATTTAGATGAGAGTTAACTTGAGCAAGGTTTTCCTGAATAACCACTAAGAGATCTTTAGGATGCAAATTTTCTTTCAAAGTCTAAAATGATTTAAAGCATAAGGGTAGAGAACCTAAAGGTTTTGATTATTCTTCCATTTCAGAATCTGTGATTTCAAAATATCTGATAGTTTCTTTAGAGCATTCCTCTACGTTTTTATTTGCAACTTTCTCATTAGGCACATTTTGTTTATAACTCTTGTCTTGTAATAGTTGAGTGTGTTCATCCTGAGGAAAAAGTGTAGGTTGGTTTGAATAAGCAGTGTTAACCTTAACTTTGTGTCTTTCTCTTTTCCTGTCAAGGAGATGCTCTAGTTTGTCGAACATATATACCAATTTTTCCAACTTTTCCTCTGAAGATATTAGTCTCTCTTGATTTTCTTTGTCTTTCTATATTATTCTTAGTTGTGCCTCCCTATTTAGTATGTTGAATTCTACATCAACTGCTATCCTTTGCATTTCTTCTAGGGTCAAAGGATCTTTATCTCTTATCCGGAAAACCATCTCTGGGTCAAAATAATATGGGTAGTGCAAGAGAGCACATCCGAGGAGTGGCTTTATGTTAGCAGGAATTGCATGGTATATTTTATTGAACCTGGCTGAAAAGTTTTGTATTGTCTCCCCTGGTTGTCTTTTTAACTGATTGTATTCCTTTATGATGAGAACTTTATTACCCATGACCACCACCTATCTAGGAATATTTGAGTGAATTGATGAAAATTGGCAATGCTTGCAACTGGAAGGTATTTAAACCAACTTTTAATTTTTCCTTGTAATGATAAGGCAAACATTATAATACACACATCATCTTCTTCTATTTCATAAAGGTCAAGTAAATTCTCAAGATTTTGGACGTGCTCTTCAGCGGTGACTTTGGAGCCTTCTCCATCAAATCTGGGTAATTTATTTTGAAGATTTGCAGGGAGGGCTTGGAAGATGGGAGGTAAAAACAGAGGATTGTATCTTTCTGGGACCTTTGTGGATATAGGTAGTGTAAGAAGAGATTCATGACTGTTTGAGGTTTCAGCCAGAGTGGGAAAGGTAGCATGAGGCTCATGTTTTACTAGGTTTTCCATAGGTGAATCTGGGGTAAGCACAGGTGTATAAGCCTGCTCATGGTCTGAAATTTGAGGCTTAGCTTTTCAAGGTTTGAGATCCTTCCAATGATCAATGTAGATCTCATCAGTGTATTCTTGATCAGTCTCAAAGTAAGATAGAACATAGTTATAGATAAAGACAATAATTTTTTGAATTCAACTAAGGCCTGAGTGCTTTTTCTTTCTAAGATGATTGGTCATGCTTTAGGTTCTTCCTCCAGTGGAGTATTTAGGTCTATTGAGAGTTGTGGAGTTGCCAGGTGGATGTTTTTGTTGATTTTAGAGATATGTGTTTATGGTCCACCACCAATAAATGATAAAAATTCAATCTAGGGATGTTTTGGGGTTTTCTGAGTTTTTATGTGCAGCCTATGGTTCGGAAGAGTTTCCTATAACTGAATCATCATTTTGCTAAGATGGTGAAACAAAAAGAGTTACTCTAAATGATTCTATGGACTGCTTGCCTATTTAGATTTCGAAAGACTAATGACTCTACAAGAGTTTGCTAGACTGTTATATACTCAGTTGGTCCCACCGTGATCGCCATTATGTTAGTGAGCGGTGGAATAAGTCAATTAGATAGTATTTCTAAGGCTGCTGAAATGTTTTTAAGGAATCTAAGTTTGTTTGTTACTCAGAGTCCCACCGTGATCGCCATTATGTTAGTGTGGTGATGAGGTGGATCAATCAAATGGTATCCTAGAGTTTAGTAAAGTAGTAAGGCCTACTGGAGGCTAGTGGAGTCGCCAGGTGGATTTTTAGTTGTTTTGAGGTATATATGTATGGTCCACCACCAATACTGTCAAAAACCAATCTAAGGAATTTTTTGGAGTTTTTTGAGTTTTTATGTGCAAACTAGTTTGTAAGAGTGTTCCAAACCTGATTCATCAATTTTCTAAGATGGTGAAACAAAGAGTTTACTCTAAATGATTCTATAGGTTGATGGTCTAAGTTTAATGTTGAGGGACTAAAGAGTCTATAAGAGTTTGCTAGATGGTCATGTACTCAGAGTCCCACCATGATCACCATTATGTTAGGGTCCCGTGATTTGGCTTATCTGCAAGCCAAGTGACAAGGTAACATCGAACCAAATTTGGAGCCCAAGGACCTAGCCTTCCTGGACTCAGAGAGGGCTCTCTCTATTTGTGTAAGGGATATCTATGTGTTTGCTTCTTGTGTTTCTGATTTTAGGCTAGTTATGAAGTAGGTTTTTGGTTTTGTTTTTAGGTTTGTGAGGGATGAACTGATAAAAGACTAAGATAGATAAAAAGATGTCAGATCAACTGGGCTATGGGGTTGAAAAGGTCAAGAAAGCTCTAGATGGTGATACAAGGTATGTTGAAGGGTCGATTTGAACAAGGTAAAATGGATCTTTGGGAAAAATGGAGTGAGATGGACACTAAATTTGTGAAGAACAAAGGATTTCAAACATAAATAGTTCAATAGCTGACATAAACATGGTAGGGCTAACCATTAATCATGATAAATGTAACTATAAACCTATAAATGCATAGAAATAAACATTCAAGCAATGCATAGAGATATATGACTATCTAACTTTAGGAAATTGCTATCAGACTTTGGGGAAAGACAATTGAGACAAACAAATAACTCATATCACTATGAGGAAACACCTAAGCATATTATTTCAAGTTATTGGGCACTTTGAAGCAAGATTGCATATTTTTTAGGCAAAGGGCAAGATCAGTACAAGACCTCCTTGGTTCAAACTAGGACAATCAAACAATCAAGAAAGGTTTCAAAGGTGGAGCTATGACAAACCATGAGTAAGCAGGGCATACCGTGAATTATACTTAGCATGCATAAAATCATAAATGAAACAAGCAAACAATTTCTTCAGTTATCAAAGAGCAATCAAGGATTCTTTGATTTGACTAAGAAGGAAGGAAACATAGAAGCTATAAAGAAACAGGAAATATGAGGTGCCTCCAAGGGCATGTCTCAGATCTATTCTCTACTATCTTATAGCAAGCAAGAGCATGAAATATGAATGAAAACTAAGAAGCATAACAGAGAGGAACACTATACCATTTTACCAAGTCAAGGAATCCAACAGCAGTCCTCTTTCATCATCCAAAACATTCAAGAAACTATCTAATACATGAGACAAGTATTTCTTCCAAGCTTGTATAACCATATATTGCTTCTATTCATCAAGTTCAGCCTTGTTTACAATGAAGTCTCTTGGCATATATGGGCCAAGATGAGGGAAAACCTCCTAGTGCACCTTGCAATCTCATTGGCCCATCAAAAATATCTGATTTTGTCCTTGAGGCTTTGCAAAGCCCAAGGCACAAAATATCTATAGAAATATCCTAAAAATGCTAAAAAAGGAAAATATATTGACTTTTCATAACTAACCATGGCCAAAAATATCTAAACGCACATGAGGAAAAGTCACTTTAGAAAAGTGCATTTTTTACAAAAATACTTAAGAAAAATATCAGCAGAAAGTTTTCTGTCTTGTGGGCAACTTTTGGAAGCCTTCCCGATGTCGAAACAAGGCCCGTGATGGCTCGTTGGAAATATCTAGATGTCTAGTTTCTGAAAATGCTTTGTTTAACCCAAAATGATCACTAGAAGTCTGTAAAAAACTGACCTGTGTGTAAAAACCCAGAAAATTGCCTTTGCTGATATGCGAGGCAGAGTGTTGAAAAAGTGACTATTTTTCGCCACTTTGGGGGACCAAATCATCTTCAATTGATCTGAAAATAATTGAGTATATGCCCATGAAATTATGGCATCTAATGATACCATTTTCATCCTTTTAGGATGTCTCAAACAGAAATGGCGGCGCCCATAATTTTATGCAAATAGGCCCAAAAATGACTAAAAACAAGATCATGTAGAAATTCGCTCAATTTTGGCAAGCAAACCCCTTAAGGGTGTTTAGAAACATGCCTAGAAGCTCGGGCCAAAATTCCAAGCCCAAAGGTGTCTTTCTCCTTTTTTCCCACCGGGTGCCCTCTTTGGGCAATTTTGAGCTTTTCTTGGTTTTCTTCCTTGTTTTTTGGCATTTTAGCTTTGGTGAAGAAGTCATGGCCCCTTGCCTAGGAGAGGAAGCTAGCACATGATTTCGAGAGTGCCTTCATGATCCATGTTTTGTATTTTCTTGCCCTCATTATTGCTTGCTTGAGGGCTGCCTTGTTTGTCTTTGTCACTGCCTTCTTTATGACTGTCATGCTCTTTCCCTCCACTGCTTTGTGCTTCATCACCCTCATGCTTATTATTGTGTTGGTTGCCATAATGTTCCTTTTTTTCACTGCCTCACTTCCCATCACTTTTCTCTTCATTATCACTGCTATGTTTAGACTCTTTGCCTTGTTCCTCATCATCACTAAAGTCATCTCTTCAGTATTGTGTTTGAGCCAAGAGGCCTTTAACAAGACATGTTTGTGGTTTTTGAAGGGAAGTATCCTTGTGTTTTTGGTACCAAAAACCTCTTTCCCTCAATCACTATTTTTATCCTTGTTATCCATAGCAAGAAGACCCCTTTTAATTTGAAAAAATCTTCATCCCCTATTCACTGTCTCTCTGTGTTTATTTGAAACAAAAATGGACTCATTTGAAGTCATTGTTTTCTTTGATCATGACAAACATGGTATGTTAAAACAAAACAATATATGTTTCTTCCTTTCACTGTCTCTAAACAACCTTTCAAACTTTTAACAAGGACATTGCCCTTCTATCACTGTTTCTTCTTTGGTTTAGTAAACAAGGTGTTCTTTGAAACCACTTCCAATATGACTCTGTAAACTGATTTGAAAGTCTTTTACAAAACTCTGTTTTTGCCTCTATCAACTGTGTGTAACCTTAGCTGTCTCATAGCACAAAAAGGATTTTCAAATTTGCACATTAGCCCATTTCATTTTCACTGTTTCAATAAACAATCCTTTTGCAAACAGATCATCAATAACTATGATGATTTTACCTTTCAATCCCTATTTTTTCTTTGATTTAGATGATCATGGCGCTTTTTGAAATCAATGTTTAAAAGACTCTTTTCAACTGACAAAAATATTCATCGTCTAACCACTGCTTCTTCTCTAATCTATTAAACAAATTGCTTTCAACACCACTGTTTTATGTATTGCACACCTTCAATTTGAAATGATGACTGTCCATGTTTTAATCACTGATTTCTTTGTGGTTTAAGAAACAAAGGGACTGGTTTAAAACACTTTTTTCAAATGCTCCTTCAAACTGATCATGATGCCCTTCACAAAATTTCCTTTTCTCTTTGTAATTCACTGTGTTCTGGGATGCTAACAAACAAGCATTTGTTAAATGAAAAAAAAATCACTTTTTATTGTTGTGTTTGGGCAAAAGATCTTGAATAAGATGTGTTTGTTGTTCTTTGTTGAAAAAGAATATTTTTTGTGTTGGCACAAAAGCCTCCCTTCAAGCATTGCTCCTTTGCTATTCACAGTTTTCAAAAGGTAAACAAAACATCTTTCAAGCTGATACAACATCCTCTAAAATCACTGTGTTAACCTTTGATAACCATAGCAAGAACACCTTTTTTTATTTTTCAAACAAAGTGTGTTTTGGAAACTGTTTTTGAAATACTCCTTTAACCTGATTGAGAGAACCTCTACAAGTCTATTTCTTTGATTTTTGATGAACAAGAGAAGTTCCCTTTTGAAACCAACACAGTTTTATTTTACTACACAAAGCAACCAATCTCTTGACCAACAAACACTTTCTTTGATCATCAATTCTCTGTAGTAGGTGGACAAGTTTCTGTTCAAAATGAAACTAAAACAACTCTTGTCAACTGTGTTAGAAAATAACCAATAGATCCACAACTTAGAAAATAAATTTTCTTTCTTTTGGGCACTTTGGAAAACTTTGTTGTTGGTGGCTCGGGCGCCCGGGCAGTGGGCTATTTAGGGGTGGCCTGGGCAGTGTTAAAAATAGTTATGTAAAGGCAACTTTTCACAAGCTCAAAGGTAGACAGTGGAAGCTGGGTGTATTGGGGGCATAAGGCAGTTCGAAGAAAAATATTTATCAGTCCGAGTGTTTGGAAAAATGGCAAAAGGTCATGGGCGTCGGCATTCAGACAGTAACGCTGGGTGTTCAGAGATGGTTGGTGGCTGAATGAGAACGCGTTCAGATAGTAACACTACGTTCAGAGATGGCCTGGGCCATTCATAGTTTGGTGGTGCTGAGGTGTCACACGGGCAAACAAATGATTGATAATGCAAATTTAAAGGGTTAATATTATATGATGATGAAAGGGAAACCTACCATGGCACAGAGAGATTGGAGGAGGTTCTTGTTCTTCAGGCGGTGACGTTCAGAAGCAGCACCGGGCTGTTCAGACTTGAACGCGCCGCGTTCACGGGAAACCTTGGGTGCCGGGCACAGGCGTGCCGCACTCAACTACAGGCGTGTCGCGCCCTTCACAAAATATTTCTGGAGCTACTCACAGGCGCGCTGCGAAGATATACAGACGTGCCGCGCCTAGAAACTTGGTTTTCTTGTGAAATCCGCAGCTTATCCTTTCCAACAAACGTGCACAATGACTTGAAACTTTTTAACATCAGGTTTTACATCTTGGAGAGGGTTTTAGAACCTCGTTTTTTTCTTTTTCTTTTAAGCAATGGAAACACCTTTTGTATATTGTATCTATGTTTTTAAGTGTTTCTTGGCACCATGGATCGAAGATGGCTTAGACTTTGAGCAAGTGAACCCTTTTTCCTTGTAAAATTTGACAGAATTGAGTCCCCAGTAACAGCCAAGGATAGTTTGCTACATAGACACAGTACTGAAGAAGGGTTGTTGCCTTATCAGTGCAAGGTGCAGAGCACACAAGGACTGTATGCTTGGCATGGATCTTTGCTGTACTGCCTCTAAAAATGGAAATTTTTAAACAACCTTATGGGAAAGATTACCAAGCTTCTTACACAAACCTCCATGTAGCTTTGCATCATTAGCTGCTAACAAGACTTGATCAACAAGAGCACCCATGGTCCTTGTCCAAGAATCTTGTATCCATAACTTCAAAGAAGTTGTGAAATTTTGATAATTGATTTCAAAAAGGAATGATGGAGGACCCTTGTTTTATTTGCAGGGATTTAGGTTTTTTTTTTAAGATTTGTAGACCAAACTCATTCAATGTATCCCATGATTTAAAATATTTTCCAATCGAACATTGTCTCTATTTGTAAACTAGGATGATAATGACAATCAACTTCCATAGCAAGTATTTCTAGAAATTTGTTCCAATTAAATGCTTGATATGATTGGATACCATCTGCATATAGTCATTGGGAAATTTTTCAATCGACCAATGCCATCTTTTAGAGCCAGAAGTACCATTGAACTTTCTTTTCCAAATCCTTTCTTACAGAAACTTCCTCTAGAATAGAAAGTATAGGTGTTTTTTTTTTTGCAATCTGGGGTAGTCCTTTAACCACTGTTTCGCCCTTTTAAAACAATCTCTTGAAACCCCTGCCACACTTGAATAGAATACTCCTCAAAATGATGTGGTAATATATAGTTTATGAGGTAGGAAGTTCTCTAAACCATGATCAAAAACTCTGTTTTTGAATCAAAGAGATCATTCACCTTTAAAACCACCGATGTAGCCTTTTAGAACCATAATGCCTACATTGTTTTATAAAATGAAAAGGTCATAAGATACTGCCATTTTGTCCTTCCAAACTCTGTTGTCTATGAAAGTGGTCATAAGGACTCTATTATGCTTGATTTGTGTATAATGGGAGATTATTACAAAATATTGTTTCAGCCTTTAAAAATGGTCCTTCAAACCTATCATGAAGCTTTCCTCATTATCTATTGATGGAGGTCATGATTGATTTTCTACTTGTCATTTTGGATATCCTCAAACAATGGTGGCCCTCTACTTATTTGTGAAGGAGGCCTATGCTTGAAAACTACCATACCAACTGTACTTTTCGAAGAAGGTCTTCAACACCATACTACTCCAGTTATTTTGAAATAGTGACCTTGTATCTTTTTGAAGAAGTTTAGAAAAATACCAATCACTGCAGCCTTCGAAACCCCTAAGTGTCCATTTTTTTTGCAGTAAGGAGGTCTTTTAAACCCAAACTTTACCTACTGCTTTTCATCAAGGAAGTGGCCTTTTTTTTAAAAACCACTAATACAACTTATTAAGACCATATAAAACAACAGTGTTGTTCTTATGCATATTGAAAGGTCTTCTCTATGATTATGATATGTCTTATTTCCTTACAGGCTATCTTGAAACTTGAAACATTGTGTCATGGCCTTTCTCATCCATTTTTACAATGTGTCCTCTATCCTTTGAGTTAGTTGAAAGAGTAACCCTTGATGTTTTCCTTTCCTTCATAACTTGGAGTGAATTTAAGCTCTTTGAATAGATCATTTTAAGTGATGACTGTGCTTTTTCCACTTGTCATGTTGAATTATCTCTTTTCAAAACAGTCCCTTGAGGGCTAATATCAACACAAACAGAGGAATATGAGACTTAAAGCAAGTCATCCATGTTGTTATTAATTTTATGTCTATTTGTGGATTCACAGTTTCTTGAGAAGTCTGTTAACACCCTTAAATCTGCCAATGTTGGGTCAACCACACTCCAGCAGTTTTGCAACCATTTTCATCTTCTTACTCTTTCCCATAAATTTAAGTTCAGCTCCCAAACTGTCTCCAGATTCAATCTTAATTCCATAATCATAATGCATCAGGGTATAAGTAGCCTGCTTGTCATCTTGTATCTCATATCATGGGCTCATATCAGTAACTGAGTCAAAGGTCCCTTATGCCATTTGAAAATGCCATAACATCCTCCTTTACTTGTGGAAAGCATTTTTATTCAGTACAGGCTTTTGTTCTGCTTATAAACTTTCAATTGTTCCCTAATTTTCAATTTTTACTTTTCAATAGAAAACTTATTCAAACACAATTTGAAAACCTTGCTGATGCACCCATTGTTCATCTTTGGAGGAGGTAGCACACAACAGCTCTGAAGTCATGTAAAAAGATGTTGGCCCTCTACTTTTAAATGAAGGAGGTCGTATTGATCCTGTTCCTAACCCTCTGCTCTTTATTGGAGGAGGTCATTATCATGTTTCCCAACCATCTGCTCTTATACTGGAGGAGGTTTTCAGCATGTCACCCAACCATCTGCTCTTGCTTGGAGGAGGTTAACACAGTTATGACATTTCATCCTCTTGCTCTTTGAAGGACGTCTTCACAGTCATGACATTTCATCCATTTGCTAAATTGTGTCATCTTTCTTTGCCACACATGTCTCTACTTGGTATATCAGAATAGGTAATAAAATGAAATCTTGACAATCTGCTATATGAGGCATATTTTGAGATATGTATCCTTTGTCAAATATCTTTGTGAACCTTTTAAACCAGAAAGCACATGACATGTATTTGTAGATTATTTGCTTACTAGTCATCATTTACTAACCTTTTTTTTTTTTTTGGACTGTGTTTGCAAAGGTACATTGGATTTGCTCTTTGACTAGTGTTTTTATCCCAGGCTCAAGGCAACATAAGAAGCAGTTGTCTTCTTATGTTCAGTTTGATGATGTCTTCTGGAATACTCATACATTTATGCTTCTGAGAGAGACATTGGAACACTGTAGATCAATCATTATATCAGTTTGGCTTTTGAAATAGGTACTTCTGCTTTCTTTTCATTACAACTCTCCATCTGCTTACTGATGGCAAATCTCTTCAACATGAGAAACTTATTTGGATTTGTCTCTTTGTTATTTTCTGGATACAGTTTGTCATTTGATTTGCACCCTGTAGAGATGCAAAAAATATGACTTTGAACCCTTGAAAGCTCCTTTAGTGTCTTATGGAGATTTTTCCGAATCTTAAGCATATTCTTTTAGACTTGTGCACATGCTCATCTCTTTCTGTATTAGATCTTTGTAGAATTTCTTCCAGACTGAGACAACAAGACCTCTTAGTGGCGCGACCTAGGGGTATATCAAGGTTTTTTTTTGCAGATTAAGCACTTATTATGGCTGGTTGGTATTGAACAAAGGACTCTGGCTCAGGCTATTTTTGTCGAGGAAGGGATTCTCTAAAGCAACACTACCTAACTTAGGGGAAAATTTCATTGATTCTGATTGTGTTTGACAAGAAGATCAAGGATAGGAAGGGAGACACTTTGTCAAATATTGGACAGTGAGTTTCATGAGCACCAAGGGGAAAATGATAGTAGACCAGCAAGACCAAGAAAGCTATAGACAGGGATATTTTGCTGAAACAAGACATGACTTTGAAAACTAAATATTGCTCTGATCATAGGCTGAGAGGAAGGGCTAGGAAAGCAAAAATTTGTTTGGGGGTTTTCTATATGACAAATTGACATATGGATATTAGCTTCTAGAAAAATCAGCTAGGAATTTAATCATCAACAACAGGTGAACAATACTGATGACTAACATATTCGACCATGTTTTTTTTATTTTTATAAGGTTTATACAATGTTTTGTGTTTTTATTTCTTTCCAAGACTAAACTAAATGTTTAATGTAATGCATATATTGGTCGCGTTCAACCAGTAGAGGAACCAGAGCGCGAAGTAGATGCACCAGCAGAGAGGGTTGTTGGGAGAGTAGTCCTTCAGGACCTTGATATGGCTAAGACTCTAGCTGAGCTTTAGTGGCACATAGAGGGACTGACCTTTGGGATTTCTGATTGCCGACTCAAAGAGTTACCCATGCGACTGCAACAACACACTATTGGGGTTCCTAACCGTTGGATGTGGTTGCTCCATAGGATTTTTAGATCTATAGCATGTTATCATGAGCACCACTATTTTACTTGTGATATTTTTGCATACATTTTGAGGTCAGATGACCTATGTGTCTTGGTCACAAATTTTTCAAAAAACCTATAACTATCTATCTATGTGTTTTCAGAGTTTTTCCTATGTTTAATGCACAATCCTATTCAATGATGTGAATGTTTTCTTTACCTATGTCGCAAATGTATATCTAAAACTTGATTAGCTGATGAATCAGTTAAAGTGTTCATATTTCTGGAAATGTGTTGATATTGAATGAAATCAAAATGTCTCTCCAAAATTCGAACTCTTAGGAACAAACTAAGAAGTGTTGGATTTCTAACAGTATAAATACTAGTAAGTTGTAGTACCAGAAGTTGTGATTCTAACCTTACGATTATGCAGTTAATACCAAATGAAATGGCATCAGAGAGAAGTTCAATCAACGTGTTATACTCAACGATATTATTCGTCAATCTACCGATACAAATCCCTTGAAAACTCATTAACTCGTCGTTCAGAGTGAAAATGGCCCAAGCTGCAAAGGATAGATTCTGCGTACTACGACTAGCACCATCAGTATATCCAACAAATGGTTCTGAAGATTCAGTCATCTGCGATGAAATGTAAAGCGGATTACTAAAGTTAAGAAAACTCTAAAAAAACAAATTATGATAGTGAATGCAAATCAACAGCATATAAACAATATAATACAAAAAATTACTACGCTCATGATTAAGCATAGTAACGTTTCAAATACAACCCATTTCTAGGTTGTGCCAATGGAATCCCATCGTAATCAACTAACTCATAGGCACCCTTAGCAAGAACTCTTTTGACAATATAGGGGCCATGCCACAATGGCTCGAATTTCCCTATACCTATTACATCAGCTTCTTAATCGTAAAGAAGGACCAAGTCGCCCTCTGAGAAGATGCGAGGCTGGAACTTTTTGTCGTATTTCGCCTTTATACGTATCTTATGAGATTCATTGGCCAATTGGACTTCATGACGTGTTTCATCTAGATGGATGAGGTTAAGGAGACGTGCTTCTTCTTCTGAGGTGTCAGGTAACAATTCTATCACGAGTTTTAACGATGATATTTCACATTGGATTGGTAAGATAGCTTCCAGACCATACACCAATTGAAAAAGGGGTAAATTCGGTTGTGCTTCTCACCAAGGTTCAACATGCCCACAAGGCGAAGTACAAGATCAAGTGCCAGTTCCTTTTACGGACTCCTATCATTTTTTGAAGCATTCGTTAAGAATTTTGTTAATAGCCTCAACTTGTCCATTTGATTGTGGATAATAAGGAGTAGAATTATCATGTGACAATCCTAACTTGGCTGTCAATTTAGACATCATATGGTTGTGAAAATGCTTCCCATGACCCGTAACTATAGTCTGTCGGACCCCAAACCGTGAAATAACATGGTTGAAGAAAAATAATGCAGTTGTTTGTCCTGTGTTGTTGAATGTATGCATCGCTTCGGCCCATTTGGTAAAATATTCGACTGCGACAATAATATAACCATGCCCCCCGGACGAAGGAGGGTTACAGGTCATGAAGTCAATACCCCATATCGTAAATGGTCCATCAGAGACAACAAGATGCATTGGCACTGGCGGTTTGCAGATTTTAAGGTAAAAAATCTGGCATGCATGACAACTTCTGACTGCGAGGATACAGTCTCGAAAAATAGTAGGCCAAAAGTAACCAGCGCAGAGTATCTTCTACGCGGTAGCATATCCAGATAAATTTCCACCACAAGCCCCAGCATGGCAATCCTTTAACACCTTTTCGACCTCCTCATGAGTGAGGCACCTCCTTAAAATGGTATCGACACCACGACGATAAATTGTATCGCCGACGATCAGATAATATTTGGCTTGGTATCTAATACATCACTGATCAGAGCGAGAGGTATTAGGTCAAAAAGTTTGGGTTTGGAGATAAATGATGAAATCCCCATACCAGGGATCAGATGATCTGATCAGAAATAGAGACTCCTCTGGAATAGATGGTTCTGATGTAGTTGCATTACTATTAGAGGGAAGGTCACAGAGAAGCTCAGCCAAAACTAAAGACTTCTTTGATTTGGATTTGATGAATTCCAAATCAAATTCCTGTAAAATGACAATCCATTTTGAATATTTCCCCCCCAGAAATTGACATGATAAAATGTAAGTCATGGGGTTGCAATCAGAAACTATTGTTGTTTTTCGGAGAAGGATATAATGGTGAAATATTTAGATAGCTTGAACAGCTGCCAAGGAAAGCTTTTCTACGTACGAGTACTTAACTTGCATATCATTGAGATTACGACTCAAATAATAGATCAGATGTTCAATTCCATTTTCTACTTGGACCAAAACCATAGAGATGGTCGTTTCAGCCGTGGCGATATATAGGAAATAATCATTTTGATAATTAGAAGGATACATTAATGACGCTCGGACAAGATGGTCCTTGACAGCATCAAAAGAAGCTTGAGCAACTTGGTCCCAATAGAAGGGAACTCATTTTTTCAATAATCGAGTAAATCCTTTAGCCATTTTGGCGTAGTTTGGAATGAACCTTCTCAAGAAGTTAGCCTTTCCTTGAAGTTTCTGTATCTGAAGTAATTTTGATGGTGCAGGAAAATCAAGAATGGCCTATACCTTCAGTGGGTCTATTCAAATTCCTTCGTTTGAGACTACGAATCTAAGCAATCGACCAGAACCAACACAAAACACATATTTGTGTGGATTGAGGTGTATCTTGTAGTGTCGGCAGCGTAAGAAAATGGCTCTCAAATGCATCGGGTGATCTGTCCGTTTTCGTGAATACGCTGGTAAATCATCTAGATATGGTTGAAAAATGTGCTTGATGTCGTTGAAATCATAATCCATTGCCCTCTGAAAAGTTGCCCCATCATTCTTTAAACCAAACAGAAGTTTCCTACATGTGAATGTGCCCCAGGGACAGATGAAAGTTTTCTGATGTTGGTCATCTGGGTGGACATTGATTTGATTATAGCCGGAAAATCGATCCATGAACAAAAAAATTTCACATCCAGCACAATCGTCAATAATCTGGTCGATAACAGGAGTAGGATAGTTCTCTTTTGGACAAGCCTGATTGACGTCCCAATAATAGACGCACACTCTAATGGTTCCTTGTTTTTTCATAATAGGAACGATATTGGAAACCCACTCAGTTTGCAGAACAGGGTAAATGAAACCAACACGCAAAAGTTTTTCAACTTCTGCTTTGATGGCAGCGGCTTTCTTCAGATGAACAGGACGAAGCCGTTGATGCACCAGTTTGACAATAGGATACATATTAATAGTGTGTTCAACTATACTAGTATCTATGCCTGGCATTTCCTCGTAATACCAAGCAAATACGTCACAAAATTCACGAAAAAGAGAACGATATGAATCAAGTTCTGATGGAGAACAAGATACACCGACATGAATATTTTCTACAACTACCAGGTTTAGTTGAAATATCGATAGAAATTGTTTCTTCGATATTAGATAAATTTCGCTCAGATTCAATTGCATTAATCAGAAAAGAATTCGAAAATAAAGTTTGAATGGATGGGTGATATAGCTCACTAAGATTATTTTCTTCATAATCAAGAAGATAGGAACGATGATGATAATCCTCCTATGGTTCTCCTTCAGACATCATAGCTTCCAAAATATTTTCATCTGTCAAAAATTTTGAGGAAAATGGATCGGATGGAGTACCAAATCTAATGAACGATCAACCCAAACACTCAGCGATGCTAATTTTGGATTTTCCGCCCAAGCCAAATAGATTGATTGCTATTGTAGCTCATTAGGGCTGGGTGGTAAAACATCATCCAATGTAGAAATATCAGAATCACTCGTACTCTCCCTTAAGCTAGATAGAGTGGAAGAGATCATGTAGCAGGTCTATATGCTTGCGATTTCCGCCGATATCGCGGGCGACGGTAATGCAAAGGTTCCCATAAGAGTGGAATCCTTTAAGATTCCTACACCAATGTTCTAAATTTCTGGTTGGGGTAAGTGAATATACGGAACGCTTCCAGTTACCTGCGAAGTGGAGGCAAAAAAGGATAATTGATTAATGATTGTGATTGTACCTTTATGTGGAAAGGAAATCATTCTAAAGTATGTAGAAACAATGGCAGTCATCGCATATACCCATGGTCTTCCGAGTAAAATATTATAGTCAAGGGGTCCGTCAACAACCTCAACATCAATACTTACTGTTTTTCCCCCTAATTCAACTTGCAGGTCATTAATAATACCACAAGGTTTATATGTTCTTCCATAAAAATCATTTCAACGTTGTCGATGATTGTGATAATTGCGGCGAGCCAAGTGACTTCCAACATTTTAGAGACATAATGCATGTAGATGCTCCCTCATCAATAATAGTGCGATGAACAAGGTGATTGAGAACATTTACTTGGATGGAGAATGCCAATTCTGCTGGTAATTGCGGCACATAGCCCGTATGATTAAAGACGACAAGATTAGAATCAGTCGGATCAATTCCACCAATGGTCGACAATAAAGCCTGTTTCTGTGAGGGACAATTTTGTAATACCTCAAGAGCGAACATAGCTGAAGGGGATTGAGCCAAATCTTCAACTATATTGTAATTTTGTGCAACTCTTGCTCAAGGATTATATGTCGATTTATGAATTACTCCCTTTGGTGGCTTAATTGTCAATTTATAAATAACAAGAGGTGGTACTGATTCATTAGATGGATTCTTTGTCGAGGTAGTAGGTTGATCAGTGGCCAGACTACCATAGTCTTTATTCTGCGTCGACAAAAAAATATCTGGTGAATGTTTTGTGGTGGATAACATTAACACTTGCGAACTAGGAGCTAGATTCGTAGCAACCAAATTTGTGTCCGGATTTTGAAATGGGTTTGTCAACACAGGTGATGCATGAGAAGTCTTGATGATTTTTTAGACTTCAGCACGGTGAGGATAATCCCTAACAAAGTTTTCCTCGTTATAGATTATGCATGGATAACAAGGTTTCCGTGGTCCAAACGGTTGATCACATGATCGTTCCTATAGGTTAGAAGTTTTCTTTTTCTTTGATTTCCCCTTTTTCTTACCTCTTGGTTGCTTGTCACTTTTGCCTTTGTCAAATGACACAGCATTAATTTTGGAAGTAGGAGCAGGATCAGATGCAGTAATGTGGTGTGTTTTTGCAGTGCCTATCAAGCCGTCTCTGGCATGAGAGTCATTTATTTGAGGAGGAACATTGAAATTAGATCGCGGTGCATTAGGGAATTTTTCATAGAGCGTGTCAGACTGAGTGTAAATCAAGTATAAATATTGAACACGAGTGATAAATTGCTCTTCTGTGACGACGCCACCTTTAGCTACATCCTTAGTTATAGATGGTAACAAGGACTTAATGAACCATTCAGCAAGGAGCTGATCAGGAGCAAATGTCTTAACCATTCATCAACGGTGACGCCACTCATGAATATGATCGGAAATGTGAGTAGCATTAGTCTATTTGAAGTTGGTCAAGAGTTCCATTCCAGTTTCATATCTGATCGGTAACTAGAAATGGGTCAAAAAGACAGTAGCTAAGGCAGTGAAATTGTCAAAAAAAGCTCTAGGTAATTCAATGTACCATTTAGTTGCAGAACCTGTGAGCGTACGCTGGAAAAGACGTAATCAAACAGAATCATCATTTAGGGAATTTGATGAAAACCATAAATGATAATTCATAACATGAGTCGATGGATCTTCTCCAAGGTTTCCATTTAATTTAGGAATGTCAGAGGGTAATTTATGAGGTATCACTGGCCACCAAGGAACATAATTGATAGGATCATTGGTTAACCGGTTTAAATCTAGTAATTCCAAGGTTGCAACAAAAGGCAACTGTCTATTAAGGTCAGGTTGAGCATAGCGAGGGTAGGATGGAATTGCTTGGGCAATAGGTCTTTGAGCACCATCATATGGAATTTGATGATGGTAACCCAGATAGGGGTTGTTTTGCATAGCAAACGCTTGAGAATTCTATTGACCAAAACCTGGATTTGATACTTGTTGAAATGAAGTTTGAGGAATTTGCACCTATGGCTGCCAAGGGGTCTGTCCACCAATATTATAACCCAAATTAGTGTAATTTGGATTCAGTTGATATGTCTAACCAGGTTGTGTTTGTGACATACCATAAAATGGTACACCATCTTGTGAATAAATGATCCCTGATACAAGTTGTTGTAAATTAACCAAATGATTTTGAGTCAATGGACCCAACATTTGATGATATTGAGTTGAAGAACCTACCTGATAAGGTTTATGTACAATATTTTGATTCTTTAACAGGGGTATAGATGTATTAACAAGTGGTAATGAAGTGGGTGTAATAGATTGAACTGGTTGATACGATTGTACAACCGTTTGTGGTTGGAAAGGCAGAGTGGGATGCCATTGACAAACATTCATGTCAACATTAGTTTGACCAAAATGTGACTGAGTACTGTCGTATTGGGTGACCAAAGGTTCCCCCCCAGCATAAGGAGGATAATAAGACGGAAAATAATTTTCTCCATCTAATTGATATGGTACTTAAAGGAATTGACCCATAAGGACCGGCTTGATATTGCCCTGATAATGGATGTAATGAATCAAGTCGTTCAGCACTAAATATAGGACTACCAGTTAAAACAGTAGATGATGACATTGGTAAAGACTATGGTCTTGAAGATGTACCATAGAAAGTGCCAGATAATGATTTGTAACCTGTTGGGGCCAAAGGGCCACCGTGCAAATATGGCTCTGGTGAGGTTGTGAACATCGACGAGGTAGCGAGGGTAGGAGCTGACGTAATTGGAACAGCAGACCCAACCAAAGATGTTGGTTCAAGCATGGTTGTATGACCAAATGTATACTCTCCAAAATCAATGGGAGATTGAATGGCAATAGGATCAACAAAAGCAGATGGAAACGATTGAGGAAAATACTGGTACAGGTAAAGGTCTCCCCCAAAATGGGTTGGACTTAAAGGTGTATCAGGTTGTGGTATTTCTTCAATCACAATTAAACCAGGAGGAAGAACTTCACCGTCAGGCCCAAAATATATTTCAGACGGTTGACTGCGTGATATAGGAGTTTCAGTGGCTACAAAAATTTGTGGGGTGACCAAGGTAGGAACAACTTCCGTTTGTTCGACTTTAGGATTCAAATGTGCTGGAAAAGAAGAGACAAGATCTGGATCAATTTGTGATTGAACAACGTCGGGTCCAGGAGGTATGGCCTCAGCGATTGAATGGATCATGACCACGGGTAGCTATGAAGACTCTGTTTCGACAACAGTAAACGAATCGGGATGTGTGGAAACAATTTGAGCTAGCTCTGGTTTAAAAGATGATGTTTCGCCAAAGGTACAAATTGTACTTGATTCGGCAGATCGTGATCGCCTTTGTCTACCAGAAGTAACTTCCGGCGGTAAAGGTGGTTTTAAAGCTAATCTACGCAAATGATGGGGCGTAGGATTTTGTTCTTCCACGATTATTGATTTATTTTAACCAAAAAACAAATAAACAAAAAGAGGGTAATGCTAGACAAAATGGTTTACCAAGAAACTGTGAACTGCATAATATCTCCTGGCGAACCAAGAAGTACGGGCAGGTAATCTCCCCGAATGTTGTGTTCGGTGTATCACAATTTCAGGGCGGCCAACTTGGTTCACTATGGATGGATATCACCTAAAATTTGTTGATGCAGGGGCATCAGACACTAGCCAGAAATGTAGGATGTTTTGTCCACATGTTGTGGCTAGGAGGGCTCGAAAACATTTGAATTTTAACAGCTAGGTGTCAATACCTCAGCTGACTGTATCATTTAGATTAGTTAGAATTTGTAGAAGTCGAATAGTTAGATTCAATCCATCTGTCATGTTTTAGTTAGTTGAATTATTGTAATTAGGCTTTTGGGTTCCTAAAATGGTCCTCACAGAGGAACCGAAGAGACGCACTGTAATGTATATAATTGTATTCTTCGGATGCATTGAGAGAGAGGAGGAGGAGAAGGAAAAGAGAGATTTCTGCAATAAAATCTATGTGTTCACAATTGCTTCCTGTTAAATAATTTCAGTACGCATTGGCCATGAATTGTCTCGAATCCTTATTGTGAAGAAATTTTTTAATTGTGAGGTGATTGAACTCTGTGCATGTACAATTAGTAAATTGAACTACTGTATAGATTCTGCATATCTCTGTCTATCGTTTTTCAAGATTTATTTGAAAAAAACCCTGTTGAATTAATCCCACCCGTAGGCGAGGCCTGTGCAGAGAAACCAGGGTCGTGAACTCTGTTAAAAATAGTGGAATTCCCGGTTAAGAGAGAGATAAATTCGTTTACCATCGGAACCCTGACCTGAGTTAAGGAACCAAAAGAAATAGCATAACCCGACTTAACCGTGGTTGGTCACTGTTCCAAAACCGTGAGCGGATTTACGAGGCCGGATTTCCCATATCGCACCGCCTTTCGATGATAAGCAGTATTTCCTGGTTGGGGAGCGATTCCATAGAGCATTCGACACGTGGCGAGGTGGACCCCTGGAAAACCGTCGTTGCTGCGCGCCATCGCACATTATCGTTCGACCAAGGAAGCCGAGCGATATTGTGGTACGTCGTTGATCTGAGAAGGAGCCATCGGACGGTGATCGTTGGATGGAGATGCGCAGACGATAGCCAAGGTATGGTGTGCATTTGATTGGCCACCGATTATGTATGTGGGGCCAGAACCGAAGGTTTATTATAAAAATAATTTATTCAAAAGGCATTGGTTATTAACATAAAGTTCAATTATATAATTTAATTGCCAAAGGCTGTGGATAATGTCTGTTTATCAAATTCCGCGAATTTGATAAATAGAATCCTGGGAAAAGGAAGAAGACCACTTGGAGCAAGGAACGGGGTTTCAGAAGGAAAATAGTGACAGAGTCACGATTACAGTAGACCAAGCTCTCCTCAGGGGCGAATTTCGGCTTTGTTGCTGTCATTTGTGGTATCAGAGCTGTTGTTTCCAAGTTGTTTTTGCAGAGAGCTGACATGGCAATCTGAGTTGGTAGAGGTGCTGGCAGAAGGAGACCTGTTGCCAACGCAGAGGTGTTGGGGATGCTGCAGAGGGTTGAGGCCAGAATGGATGCCATGGAGCGAAGACAGCCCAGAGATCCTGAAGACATCAGTGAACCTAAAACAGAAGAAGCGGAAGAAAATGTTGAGATTCCTCCTAACATGAGACTCCTCAGAACTGTTTTGGGGTCTGCAGTTAAGCCCAGAATTGAAGTGTCGAGTTATGTAGGGGGACTGAATCCAAAGGAGTTGGTGGACTAGATAAATGAAATGAACAAGTGCTTCGATTATGAAGAAATAAGAAAAGATAAAAGGGTCAAGTTTGCAGTAACAAAGCTTAAAGGACATGCTGCACTTTGGTGGGATGGAGTGCAGGCAGAAAGGAGGAGAATTGGCAAGCAACCTATCAAGAGTTGGACCAGAATGATGGCTAAATTAAAAGGTAAATTCTTGCCTAGTGATTACCATTTGACGTTGTATAGGCAAATGCAGAACCTGAGACAGAGGTTGCTGACAGTAAAGGAATACACAGAGGAATTCTATAGAGTAAGAATAAGAGCTGGGCAATTTCAAGACACACCAGAGAAGACTGCTAGATATGTGAATGGTCTCAATCTGGAGATCCAAGATGAGATTGGTCTTCTGTCTCCTAAGACAGTGGAAGAGGCCTATCAGATGGCCTTGAAAGCATAGGAGAAACTCCTGAGGAAACAGTCTGCCAAGAAGAGAGGTACTTTCCAGGGAAAGGGAAGTCAGGGTGGTAGAGGAAAGCCTACTACACCCAGGGATGGAGCTAACAGTAGCTCACCTCATAATGAATCTACAGAGGATGATGCAAGGGGAAGAAGGGGTTCTTACAGAGGAAAAGGAAGAGGAGGCAGAGGTAGAGAATTGAGGTGTTATAGATGTCAGCAAGTGGGACATAAGCACTATGAGTGTCCAGAGAATGTGGGTGCTGGTCCAAGAAATGCTGTTGTTGCCCAGGTTGGGGAAGAGGAAGAAATTGAAGAATAAATTCTACCAGAGAGGGGAGAATCCTTGGTGGTAAATTAGGTCCTGTTGAAGCAAACCAAAGAGGCCACTGAGCCTGCACAAGGGAAGACTTTGTTTAGGAGCATATGCAAGGTTCAAGGGAAATGCTGCCAGCTAGTCATTGATAGTGGCAGCACAGACAATCTGGTTTCCACTGAGGTGATAGAAAATTTGAAGTTGAGGACAAGGGAGCATCCAACTCCCTACAGGGTGTCCTGGCTGCACAAAGGGCACCAGCTAGTTGTGAAAGAACAATGTGAGATAGAGCTGCAAATGGGAAAATACAAAGATAAGGTCATGTGTGATGTAATGCCCATGGATGTGTGTCATATACTGCTAGGTAGACTGTGGCAGTTTGACATAGCAACAGTGCATGATGACAAGAAGAACACTTACAGGTTCTTCAAAGATGGAGTACATCATACATTGATACCCATGGAAGAAGGAGAGCCATCCAGCAGAGTGATTGATCCAAAGACCTTGTTGGTGGGCAGGAAGGAATATCTACAGTAGATAGAAGAAGAAGAGGTAATTTTTTCTTTATTTTGCAAACCTAAGGTAGTTCTTACTTCTACAAAAATTTCTGATTTGCCAGTAGAAATCCAAGAGATGTTAGATGATTATTGTGACATTATTGTGGATGATTTACCTGATGAGCTACCACCTGTGAGAAAGATCAGCCATCAGATAGATTTTATCCCTGGTTCAAATCTGCCAAATAAGGCAGCCTACATAATGACTCACAAAGAAAATGAGGAAATCAGGAGACAAGTACAGGAATTGGTGGACAAAGGGCTGATCAGAGAAAGTTTGAGTCCATGTGCAGTACCAGCAGTATTGAGCCCAAAGAAAGATGGAGGCTGGAGGATGTGTACTGATTCTAGAGCAATCAATAAGATCACAATCAAGTACAGATTCCCTTTGCCCGGAGTTGAGGATTTAATGGAATTTTTGAGTGGTGCTAAATATTTCTCAAGGATAGATTTAAAAATTGGATACCATCAGATCAGAATAAGAGAGGGTGATGAGTGGAAAATTGCCTTTAAAACAAATGAAGGACTGTATGAATGGATGGTATGCTTTTTGGGTTGTCAAATTCACCTAGCACTTTCATGAGACTTATGAATGAAGTATTGAAAGAATTCATTGGGAAATTTGTGATAGTATATTTGGATGATATATTAGTTTTCAGCAGAACTAAAGAAGAACATTTAAGGCATCTTAATCATGTCTTGAAGAAGCTGCACCAGGAGAAACTGCTGATAAATTTAAAGAAATGCTCATTCATGAAAGAGGAGTTGGTGTATTTGGGTTTTTTTGTTTCTGCAGAAGGATTGAAGATGGACCTAGAAAAGGTTAAGGCAATTGTGGAGTGGCCTTCACCCAGGAATGTTTTTGAGCTAAGAATTTTCCATGGACTTGCTAGTTTTTACGAAAATTTTATAAGAAACTTCAGTAAGATTAATGCACCCATAATTGAGACAATAAAGAAGAGAAAATAGCCATTTAAGTGGACTACTGAAGCAGAAATAAATTTTAAAGTTTTGAAGCAAAAGATAACAGAGAAGCCTGTTTTGATCCTGCCTGATTTTACTAAACCATTCCAAGTAAAATGTGATGCTAGTGGAGAGGCCATTGGAGATGATATGCCTGTAGCCTATTTCAGTGAAAAGCTGAATGACACCAGGAGAAATTATTCCTCTTATGAGAAGGAATTCTATGCAATTGTTCAGGCACTGAAGAAGTGGAGACATTACTTGATGTCCAGGGAATTTGTATTGTATTCTGACAATCCTGCTTTGCAGTATATTGTACAGCAGCCCAAGTTGAAGCATAAGCATGCCAAATGGGTTGAGTATCTCCAAGGTTTTAATTTTGTTTTGAAACATATAAGTGGCCAAGAAAATAAAGTAGCTGATGCTTTGAGTAGGAGGCACATGCTTGTTCAAGAAACTAATTTTGAAGTTGTAGGGTTTGAATTTCTCAAAGAATTGTACAAAACAGATTCAGATTTTAAGGAAGCATTTGAGGCATGTTGTAATCATGTTTTAACAGATAGAAGCCAGTGGCTGGACTATTTCTTTCAGGAGGACTTACTATTCAGAAGAAACCAACTGTGTGTACCAAATTGTTCCATGAGAGAAAATTTGATCAAGGAGAAGCATAGCGGTGGACTTGCTGGACACTTTGGTACTGATAAGAATTATGAGCAAATGAGTCACTTATATTACTGGCCCAAGATGAGAGCAGAAGTGGATAAGTTTGTGAAGAATTGCAAAATCTGTCAATATTCCAAAGGAAGGAGCCAAAATGCAGGATTGTACACTCCCTTGCCTATTCCAGACAGGCCTTGGGACATGGTGAGTATGGATTTTGTTCTAGGATTGCCCAAGACTCAGAGGGGGAATGATGCAGTCTTTGTTGTGGTGGACAGATTCTCCAAAATGGCACATTTTATTCCATGCTATAAAACTAGTGATGCCACCCATGTTGCTAACTTGTTTTTCAAAGAAGTTGTTAGATTGCATGGGTTGCCCAAGAGCATTGTTTCAGACAGAGACACCAGATTTGTGGGTCATTTTTGGAGGACACTGTGGAAGAAACTTGGTACCAAACTGAGTTTCAGCTCAGCTTATCATCCCCAGACTGATGGACAAACTGAGGTAGTGAATAGGAGTCTAGGAAATTTTTTGAGAAGTCTTGCAGGAAAGCATCCCAAGCAGTGGGATCATATTTTTCCCCAGGCAGAATATGCATATAATGACTCACCAAACAGGAGCACAGGGCAGAGCCCATTCCATATTGTTTATGGAATGCACCCTAGAGGAATATCAGAGTTGAGAAATCTGGGAAGGGCAGAATTGAGGAGTGCAGATGGTGAGGAATTTGCTTCAGAGATCCAGGCCATACATGAACAAGTGAAACAGCAACTACAAGTCAGCAGCATCAAATACAAAAGCAGAGCAGACTTGAGCAGAAAAGAAGTTCATTTTGAAGTAGGAGATCTGGTTTTGGCACACTTGAGAAAGGAGAGATTCCCAAGGAAGCAGTACAACAAACTGAAGTTCAAAAAGATTGGGCCATGCAAGATACTTAGAAAGTTTTCTGCAAATGCTTATGAGATTGAATTACCTCCTGATGTTGGAATATCTCCCATTTTTAATGTTGCAAATTTGTACAAGTATGAAGATGATGGTGCAGAATAAAGATCAGCAAACAAGGGACAGATTGAGTGGAAAGAGCAGCTACCTCCAGCACAACCATTGCAACCAGAGAAGATATTGGAGAAAAGAGTGTTCAAGAGGACCAGAGGACAGGAGTACTTTCAGTACTTAATCAAATGGAAGGATAAGCCAGAGGAAGATGCCACTTGGATGACTGAAGGAATGTTGCAGAAGATAGGCAGATCAGTGGAAGAGCTCATGGACAGGAGCCCATGAAGAAAATTTCCCTCGGGAGTCTGATGCGGGGGCATTAGACACTAGCCAGAAATGTAGGAGGTTTTTTCCACATGTTGTGGCTAGGAGGGCTCGAAAACATTTGAATTGTAACAGCTAGGTGTCAATACCTCAGCTGACTATATCATTTAGATTAGTTAGAATTTTTAGAAGTCGAATAGTTAGATTCGATCCATCTGTCATGTTTCAGTTAGTTGAATTATTGTAATTAGGCTTTTGGTTTCCTAAAACGGTCCTCACAGAGGAACCGAAGAGATGCACTGTAATGTATATAATTGTATTCTTCGGATGCATTGAGAGAGAGGAGGAGGAGAAGGAAAAGAGAGATTTCTGCAATAAAATCTGTGTGTTCACAATTGCTTCCTGTTAAATAATTTCAGTATGCATTGGCCATGAATTGTCCCGAATCCTTATTGTGAAGAAATTGTTTAATTGTGAGGCGATTGAACTCTGTGCATGTACAATTAGTAAATTGAACTACTGTATATATTCTGCATATCTCTGTCTATCATTTCTCAAGATTTATTTGAACAAAACCCTATTGAATTAATCCCACCCGCAGGCGAGGCCTGTGCAGAGAAACCAGGGTCGTGAACTCTGTTAAAAATAGTGGAATTCTTGGTTAAGAGAGAGATAAATTCGTTTACCATCGAAACCCTGACCTGAGTTAAGGAACCAAAAGAAATAGCGTAACCCGACTTAACCGTGATTGGTCACTATTCCAAAACCGCGAGCGGATTTACGAGGCTGGATTGCCCATATCGCACTCCCTTTTGGTGATAAGCGGTATTTCCTGGTTGGGGAGCGATTACAGTAGACCAAGCTCTCCTTAGGGGCAACTTTCGGCTTTGTTGCCGTAAGTTGTCCTCCCAAATATACCCAAAGATACGTGGAGGCCCAAGTCCATATTAGCACTGTCTGATGCGAAACCGCATAGTGAGAGCACCCCTTTATAATTATCGTACTTTAAAACCGCCCGATATACCCGAGAGTACGTGGACGAGCTATGATATACTTATGTATGTGGAGTGAGGTATCACACTCGGAATG
This sequence comes from Pinus albicaulis, assembly GCA_034641835.2. Lineage (NCBI taxonomy): Eukaryota > Viridiplantae > Streptophyta > Pinopsida > Pinales > Pinaceae > Pinus > Pinus albicaulis. The sequence continues at coordinate 891,035 of CM076571.1, forward strand.
TATCGCAGAAAAGTTAAAAACAGCTGCTATGTTTTACGACGCCAGAACAAGTCTCTAGCCTAGACCTTCTAAATGTTATCGTTATGGTTCCAATGCATTGTTAAGTAAATTGAGATTTATTTTATGTTGATCTTGCCTAACAATTTTCCTTTCAGGTTCACCACGATGATGTATATGAAATTCCTAAAATCCAAACTAAGAATGATAAACAAACTTTCACTTTCAGCTTTTTCAATGAAGAACCTAGCTACTAAGGGAAGAGATCAATTAGTTCGTGAGCAAACAAATCAATGAACAAAAACAAAATCAATGAATCATAAGCTAAATGCAGATTTCCTAATGTTAATTTTTGCAAAAACACACAATCCTACATGCAAATGCAAGTTTTTCTTTTCAGTTTCTTTAATGTTATGAATGCAGAAAAGAAACTAGGTGCACTAAATCAACAATTCAAATGCTTTTTACTTTCAAGAAACGAAGAATACAAACAACAATTTCTCTTTTGAAGGAAAAATGAGGATTTCAACAACAATTTCTCCTATGAAGGAAATGAATATTTTATGACAATTTCCTATTTCGAAAGCAAATGATTCTTAATGCGACCTTAAAAAATACTTTTAAATCAACTTGTCAATGATAAAGAAAAAAAATTTTAAAACAACATTGAACAAATTTTCAGCCAAAGGAGCAAGAAGTATATAGATTCACTGGTTAATTGAGCATCAAACTTTTTAGAACACAGCAGCAAACAAAACTGAAGCAAGTTGCAAAGTCAAATTCAAGGGAATTTGGTCACTTTCAAGAGTCAACGCAGTCTCCAAGGGGAGACAGCGCTCTGCAACACAGGGTTGGAAGGGATACAGTGCTCTGCAAATCACTGTGTCCAGTCTAAGGGTGCATTGGGCACAGTAGAAAAGGAAAAATACCACTGTTTAACTCACTGTCTTTGCAAATTATAGATCCTGTTGACATATTTATGTTCCATCTCAGGTTGTTCCTTTTCTACGCAATTATCTATTAGTGCTTGAATATTTTCTACTGCCTTCTTGTTGCGCAGTAACTTAATGCAAGCTTGTAAGAATGGATTTATTTCTTCATCTACTCCTGCCTCATTCATAGGTATACTTGATGTCGATGTGCTTTCTTCTAGAAACCCCTTCCTTGCTTCGACAAAATTTTATTTCTCTCATTTTAAATCAAATCCATATTTTTTCTCAAGTGCCTTTCGAATCCATAGATCAACATCCAACTTCTTTCCTTTATCCTCACTAGTGGCTGCACCACTCCTCATGACAACATTCACGCTAGGATCTTCTTCACGCAACTCTTCCTTGACCATCTGAATGTTATGTGTTGGAGTATGCATCTTTTTCTCCTGCATCTTAGCAATTAAAACAGGACAATCTTCTACTACATGATTAAATTGCCTACAGTACCTGCATGATTTGCGTGCAGGGTTCGAACAGTCACGCGCATAGTGACCAGCATCTCCACAATTATAGAAAATGACATGTCCCCTTCCTCAACCAGTTGATCCTCCTGCTATCCATTTTACTCTAGTATGGAATCCACCGCAACCATATGGGGATGTTGGTGAGGTAGGTTCGGCCTACATTCTATACAGCTCATATTTTTCAATCATCAAATCAAAACTTTTGCATTGCTACTCATCATGTTCCAGTGATGAACAGAATCTACGAAACAGTTGCTTCAGCTCAGGCATGTGTTGGGCAAGAATTGTAATCTACGGATAAATTACACTTCCCTAGATAGGTACTAGTCTAGAACAACAGGTGAAAGACTATACTACCATTTCTCCTAACTCAGAATAGATACACAGAGAGGATTGGAGGCTTACTTGTTCAGTCGCTTCCAAATGGCTCCTTCTGTCGCTTCTGATGCAGCTTCAAGTTCAAGCGATTTGTGAGTTGAATGCTTCCTGCAAGAAAGAACACTAAAACAGCAGAAGATGTAATAATATAGATATCTATTCAAGCTAGTTAGCTAAATCAGTAAATCAGAAACTACATTCATCAACCAAGATCTTACAATATGGAAAATATAAGTCAATATAGATGCATGTAGGAAAAATAAGAAGTACTCTGAATTGATGATAGGAGAGGTTACAACCTAGTGACTGATTTGAAGTGACCTTCTAGCAAAGTTCCCAAGTCTCATCACAGCATAAATCTCTCCGGAAATAGCTTTACAAACCAAGCTCTCAATTGAAAATTCTCCAGCATTTCTCTACTCAAATTCTTCCTTTCAAACATTTAGATCTGTGTTCAATTTATAGATGAATTGTAGGTTGTTTTGCAATCAATAGCTTTCCAAAAATACGCAAGACATGTTTCCATTCTTGTAGATGTCAAATGGACACTTGGATCTGAAGCTTGACACATGTGAACTCTTCTAGAAGGCACTAGCCAAGTGGAGATTCCGGAATAATGAGAATTTCACTCCCAATGTGACCAACGCACCTGTGAATGTCGAGAAGTGCTTTGTACAGCAGCCTTGCATGGGGCTACCTGCATATGCAACGCACTTAGGCCCCTTAGAGCCTGCGTTGGTGAGCTCTCATATGCTAAATAATAAGCTTAAAACCATGGAAACCTTTGCTTGATTAAATTCTTGCTTGATTTGTCTTGTTTCTTGTCTTAGGGCATGTAGCAACTGAAATGATAGGGAATGATAGACCCTTGATCATTGGTCCTAGAGATGATGCCCAGATAACCAGGTCATTGGGAATGGTGCCCAAATTGACCTATAACAGCATGTATTTTCCGATCTTTGGACAGAAATCTGTCACATGCAGACCCGTAGTATGACATATTGTGCACCATATTGGAGGTGTCCCACTTGGCACTACTGCGCTCTTCAGCAGGCTTGGTCCTCCAGCATGAAGATAATCATTGAAGACAGGACATTGATCTTTGTGATGCCTAGTAGCTTTGCATCGTATGCGCCATACCTCTATGCATACCTCCTTGCCCTTATCTTTGCGCAAATTTTGAATATCAAAATGCATTGCTTCTAACTGACTTTGAATCTGTTGAGCTCCAAGCACAGCAGGCATCGGTGCAACTTCTAGTTTCATTGCAATTTCTACAGCCTCATCCTGTGTGGAAATATTCTGTTGAATTAATGGTTGGCGCAGATGTGGGAGAAGCATATAAATAAACCACTCCTTGTGTTGGGTGTCATCGATAGTGAATCCCCCATATCTGATAGTGCACTTCAATCTCTGATCTACATCCCAGATAGATTCATTCACCTCTTGATGAATCTGTTTCAACTCTGTAACACACTATGCATATGACTTAGGATTTCTGAATTTTTCTTTTAAATCATCCTTCAGATCATTCATAGTCGCATTAACATTTTTTGATACATATCGATTATATACCATTCCAATGCACAATCTTGAAAAGCAGTAGCCAACTGCGCTTTCTTAACATAATCACTATTAACCTGTTGTGCTCTCCATAGAGCATCAGTGACAAACCAAAATTTCTTTGTATATTCATTTCCAATACCTTTGAAATTTGGTAGCTTCATAGATGCAGCAATCTTTGCGCCTGGGGGAGGTGGAGGTGGAGGTGGAGTAGATGACTTGTGAGATGAGTGTGGAAGTGGAGTGGATGGGATCTGAATTATGGTCAATACTCCTGATTGTTCTCATCTTGTGAGACTTCTTCTTGGGAGACTTCCTCTTCTTCAAATTGCATAGGTTCACTGGAGCTACTAGTTTCTGGCTCGTCATCACTATCATATCTACCCTTGAGAGGATTGTAAATAAACCCTTCTGCTAGGTCTGTGTGGTAAATTCTTCCACTGAGTGAATGCATCGTCCTTCGCGCAGGTATTAAATTCAATCAATCGCGACAACCACTCATGCAGCTCAGTTGCAAAGGATGCAGATAATATTTTGTGAACCTCTGTATAAATATGCTTTTGAACCCAATCCTCAATAGATAATTTAGAATTTTGATTCTCTTGGATCGCGAATTCACAGATATTTCTATCTAGACAATCTTGCAATTCATTCTGCGTAGGATTCCAATACATCAATTCTCCCTCAAAATGATCTCGGTCCCGACAATGGAACCATTTGTTGGCTTCAGAGGTCCTGACCCAGGTTCAGATTTATTGCGCAACCATGAAATCATTCAACTAATGGACCCTTCGGCAATGACCTGCTCGTGTAGATCAAAGTCTCACCCGAAGCAGTATGGGGGGGTGATGGAACCAGATAATGCGAAGGGGCAGCCAATGAATAAAGAGGCATAGGTAGAGTTGGGAAAAATAATGTATAGTGGCAGTGTGGGAAGCACGATAGTTGGGTCAAGTCGGGCACCGAGGCGTCGTTACAGAACTGTGCAGTTTTTGCATCATCACTAGAAAGGACACCTCGGCACTTCGGGAGGACGCATCAGCAACATCAGATTTAGCAAAATGAACAATATTTCCAGTTTTTATTTTTTTTCTCTGTATGATTGCATAAGTAATTTTAACAGTTTAGGTAGTCGAATAGTTTCAAGAAGTTCAACAGTTACCACCGACGTTGATGTAGATAAAAGAACTTTCGGATTAATCACATCAGACCTAATCCTAATGATGTAATTAATCTAAAAGTTCTTTTATCTACATTATGGATCAATAAACTCTTCAATCTTACGTTGATGTATTTAGGTAGATAGAAATAAAGAAAAGAGGTTCCGAGTTTTGGATCTCTAGATGACTATCAATCTAGTACTGAATTTTCTGAGAAATTAATGAAAGAAGATCAAGTTTCCTGCACATGTTGATGTTTATATGTCTTTCTAGTTTCGCTCTGTGTTTATTCTCTTTTAATGAAGTGAAGTAATCTAGCAGCCAGTCTCTTAATTACATCTGTGAGTAAGAGTTAGATCACCTTAATTTGCGCTCCTTCACTTCATCTCTTCTCCTTTCGCAAACTCCTGATGAAACTTTAAAGTAATAGATTATGTGTTTACAACATATTATTTCGAGTTTCCTCTCTCTCCATGATTCCTCTTAAGCTTAAAAGTGATAGATTATGTTTCTCATCATATCTTTTGAGGTTATCTTATAGTTATTCTTTTCATTTAATTCAAGTATCAGCAGTTTCTGGCATTGTGAAGGCTTTCATTATATCAGATTATTGAGGGTATTAAGTAATTAAATTCTAAAGGTGTTAAACAAAGGCCATTTGATATCGTAATTGTGACATACATTTATAAAATGTCTTAAGCATTGATTCCTTACCACAGCCACGGGATTGTTTCATGAGATACAACATTTTTGGCATCGTTTCCGGGGACGAAGATACGAAGTTTATTTTTCCCTGAGTTTTTTACATTATTTCCTCTAGTTTTTCAGTGAGGAGGAAATATTGGGTTGTGTTTGTTATTTTCAAAATTTTGGCTTTCAAAAGGCCTCACACAAGGTAAGATACCTCATAGCAGATAGTCCCTACTTTGCCAGACCCAGAATGATTGGTTTCTAAAAAGGTTCAGAAACCTTAAATTCCTTCAATACCTGATACTAGATTATCTTCTCCTCACAATAGTTATCATAATCCTTTGTTTGAAGATATTTCTGAGGAACTATCTTTCTTGGAACAAGATTCTCCTTCCACACCCATTCATTTTCAAGAACCTGAGTTAGAAGAACATTCTTTCGAGTTTGTTTCTTTTACCTTCACTCAAGCTCAACCAAATATAGTTGTTGGTTCCTCTTCCAGTGTTCATCAACCCACTCCCATATCAATTTTTCCTCCACCCTCATTCACTTTCAGAGTAGGTTCATCAACCTCAACTACCCAAGGACAGTTAACCAAGGTGTAAATATGGCAGCACCAACCTTGTTGTTGAACAGATATGCTCCACTAAATCTTGCGCAACCAATGAATTCCATGCCTCAAGAATACCTCAAATTACTTCCTCGTTTCACAGGAGAAGATGAAGTCACTGCACTACAACATTTACCCTTGCTTTCACTTTTGCTGAGAATTTAAATGTAGAACATCTTGATGGTGTGATGAGACTATTTGTGCAGTCTCTAAATGGAGAGGCTAGAAAATGGTTCAAAGGTTTACCAAATGGTTCAATAAATAAATTGGGAAGAGTTAGAAACTCAATTCACTCAGAGATGGGGAGAAAAGAGAGATCATGGTTACTCATTGACGGAGTTTAAAAAAATTAAAAGAAGGCCTAACGAAAGAATTTCTGAGTTTGTAAAAAGATTCAACAAATTGTACAATAGTTTACCATAGAGATGAAGCCCCCCCCTGTAGGAGCAAAGGTAGTTTTTGCTAGGGCTTTTGAAGCTGATTTTAGCTTTACATTGAAAGAGAGAAGAGACCCTACTCTTGAGAAAATATAGACAAATTCTCTAGAGATCGAAGCTAATATTATTGCAGCTGGAAAAGCGAAAGGGAAACATCCGGTCCAAGAGAAGGGGAAAGCAAAAAAAGAATCATCACAAGATCTAAGAATTGAAGATATAACAAAGGTGATGAAGAATCTAACCAATAGCTAGCCAAGATGGAATTGGAAAATAAAAACTCCCAAATACAAGTACAACAAAACCGAGGGGGGTTTAACCCTCAATTCAGAAGACATCCCCTGCAAATTTTGGAGAGGGAAAGAAGAGATCAAGACCAGATTCAAGCATCGTTGTACATAGAAGAAGCACTCGCAGAGCCGGCAGAAGATGACTAAAGGGAGGTCGAGGATCAGGTATCTGCTACGTATGAAATAGAAGAGGATGAAGAGGAATATTGTGAGTGAGAATATGTTGAAGTTGAAGTATCTTTTGATCAAGATGAAATGGATGAATATTATAGAAAATTCATAGATTTCATGAAAGTTGAGTTACATAAAATGTATGATTTAAGGTCTAGAAAGAGATCTAGAGTGCAAGATAATGAAGGTGAACAACAAGGTTTTGTTCCTCCTCCAATGGCGACTACACAAAAAAAGGACCATGTGAAACAGTTCAGTAAGGGCAAACAACCTATAAATTCGCTTAATAGAACAAATGTGCAGCAGGCTGAATCTTCCCAGAAAAAATCATTTTACACTAATATTTTGAAGAGAGTTGTTCCTATACCCGAGCAAGCGGAAAATTCTCGAAAGAGTGAAGAAGAACCTGAAAATAACATTAAGAAAACTCATGCTTTCAGTTTGGAAAAAGATTTGGAGAAGGTTAAAATCTGGGTACCTCTTCTAGAATTAGCTAAAATACCAGCTTACAAGAAATAAATTTCATAATTTATTAATCTCACACAGGTGGAAGATATAAGTGACACGGTGAACTTAAAAGAAGAAAATCCAGTGTTCACCTTTGGTCCTCATGTAGAAGAAGTAGATCTTTCTATTCCACCCTTCTATATTTCTCTGTTGCTTCATGATTTTACTCTACATATGCATGCTGGACTCAGGAGCGTCCCATAATCTCATGCCATTTTTTGTTATGAAGGAACTTAACTTGCAGATTACCAAAACTTTTAGGGATCTGTATTTATTTGATTCCAAAAGGGTGAAATGTGTTGGGTTAATTAAAGATGTAGTAGTTTCATTGGAACAAATCCCAGCAAAGAGTATAGTCATGGATGTAGTGGTTACTGACATCCCAGCCAGGTTTGGAATGCTCCTGTCAAGATATTGGGGAGAAAAGTTGGGAAGTGTACTAAAATTAGATTTCACTTATGCTATCATTCTGGTTTTTAATGGGGAAGAAAGGAGATTGTACATGGAAACAATTTTTTTGAAGACTACCTCCAAGAAAGATGCGGGAAATTCCCCCATTTATAGTCAAGAAACAGAAGATTTTTCTTGTTTCATGCTGCATGAAGATGCAGAATTTGCTAAATACATGGGGAAGAAGCTCTCTTCAATAGTTGTAACTAATGAGATGCACTCAAGGAAGATTTGGAAGTGCTACTTTGATGGTGCCTACTCCAAGGAGGGCGCATGTGCTGGATTCTTGCTGATATCACCAGAAGGTAACATCATGCCTTTCTCTTCTAAACTAGAATTTGATTCAACAAAAATGTGGTTGAGTATGAGGAATTAATCTCAAGCCTTCAAGTTTCTAAATAGATGGGAGTTCAATGTATTTCAATTTTTGGTGATTCTGAATTGATAATAAGGCAGATTAAAAATCAATGTCAAACCAAGAATCCGAGATTGAGACCATATAGGAATGAAGTTTGGGATCTGATAGAAAACTATTTTGAAGCCTTCAATATTCAGTATATTCCAAGGGAGGAGAATAGATTGGCCGATTATTTAGCAGTTGCGGCCAGCACCTTCAAACCTCCAATAAATCCAAGGTTAAGGTATGAAATTGAAATTAGACATAGACCTTCTATCCCTGACAATGTGAATAATTGGCAGGTGTTTGATGATGATGAACAAATAAATCAGTTCCTGGCCATGATTGGAAACTTTGAAGATGCTGAGATAGAACAAGAGGAAGAACAAATAGAGCAGAAATCATAAATAAGAAACCTTAAGCTGACAATAGGTGACCAGAAGATTATCCAATTGAAAGATAATGTGCTCCCCAAATGGTTGGTTCCCTTGAAAGATTATTCGATGCTAATGATGTTGTTGTTGATTCAAATAAAACACATCAAGAAGAAGAGATGGAATATTGTAATTTGAGAACTCAGCAGGAACCCAAAATAATGAAATTGTTCAAAGGTGTTACGAAAAACTACAAAGAAAGATACATTGATATTTTTAAGAAATATATGGATGTGTTTGCCTGGTCATATGAAGACCTGAAAACATATGAAAAAATAATAATTCAGCATAATATTCCATTGAAGGAAGGACTCAAACCACACAGACAGAAGCTTAGACAGATCAATCCATTGTTGTTAGCTCCAATCAAAAAATAAGTGAAGAAACTGTTGCAGGCGAAAATTATAGTCCCTCTCAGATATTCAGGCTAAGTTTCTAATCTAGTCCCTGTAAGAAAGAAGAATGGAGAGATAAGACTGTGTGTAGGCTTCAGGAACTTGAACCGAGGATCTCTAAAAGATAATTATCCTTTGCCGAAAATGGATTATGTCTTACAGAAGGTGACAGGAGCTCACAGTTTATCTATGGTTGACGAATTTTCTGGGAATAATCAGGTAGAAATAGAAGAAGAAGATTAGAATAAGACTGCTTTCACTACGCCCTCGGGCACCTTCATGTACGCAAGGATTCTATTTTTCCTTATGAACACAGGTGCAACATTTCAGAGGGCCATGGATGATAGCCTTCGTTGGTGACAGGTTTGTAGTTATATATCTAGATGGTGTAACTATTTTCTCAAGGTCAAATGATGAGCACTTGGAGCATTTGCAAAAAAAAATTCAAAAGTGTAGAAAGTTTGGTCTGTCATTAAATCCCAAGAAATATATATTTTCCTTAGAAGAAGGTAAATTATTGGGTCACACAGTTTCTAAACAAGGATTAAAGATTGACCCATCAAGGGTGGAAGCCATTCAGACTATTCCTTTACCTAGAAGCAAGAAAGATATCCAGAGATTCCTGGGAAAAGTAAACTTTCTGAGGAGATTTGTGCCTAATTATGTTGAGATTGTGAGAAGTATAACAGATATGTTGAAGAAAAATGCAGAAGTGAAATGGGACAAGGGAGAAAGAGAAGCATTTGCTATAATAAAGGAAGCACTCTAGGAAGCTCTAGTTTTGATTAGTCCAGACTATCAAAAGGCCTTTCAGGTATTCTCATTTTCATCCCCCACTACTATTGCGTTGTGTTGTTGCAGAAAAATGAAGATAGTAAGGAGCATCCAGTTGCATTTTTCAGTAAATTTCTCAGATATGTTGAGCTCAAATACAATATTCTGGAGAAACAAGTATATGCTTTGGTCAAAGCACTGAAAGGCTTCAGGACTTATGTGTTACAGTCCCAAATAACTGCTTATGTTCCCAATTTTTTTGTGAAAGACATGTTGGTCCAAAGTGATGTTAAAGGAAAAAGGGGGAAGTGGATAGCAAAAATCCAAGAGTATGATTTGGACATCAAACCCACCAAGCTGGTCAAGGTACAGGGGTTAGCGAAGTTGTTGACATAAACAAATTTTCAAGACTTGGGAATCAATCTGTGTTAGGCCCCTATATTACTAGTATAGTCCCTTATTGTTGTTAGTGTAACCCACTTATTGTTATTTTTGTACCCCTGTAACCCCGATATTGTTATTATTGTGCCCTTAAATTATTATTGTTAGGTCGGCTAGGATTACATTGTGGCCCCACGGACTCCTATATATAGAAAGGAGGTTTTTTCATTTGTATCATCCAAGAATTGTTCATTTATGTAATGTATTGGAGGTTACCCCATCGAAGTGGTTGATTTCTAAGGCGTTGATCTCTCTTTTCTTCTACTTTTGGAGCTAGTTTCACAACATTTGGTATCAAAGCTTTGGATTCTAGGGTTTCTCTTCTCTAAACAGGTCATCATGTAATTTTCACTATAACTTTTGTTCTAAGAAGGTTCAAAAGTTGAAATGTTTAGAGCGCGAAGCCGAAATCCTGAGGAACATCGTCGCAAAATTTTTAGAGCTTGGTTCGCAATATTTTTCGGAGATATGGTCTGTGGAAGTTAGGGCATTTTCAGGCTCCCGAATTTCATCTCAAAGAGATGATCGTGGGAAAATCTTCATAACTCTCTCTTTGAGCAAAAGAGTGAAATGCTGTAAAAAGTGGTTGCAAGTACACTGACTATAGTTTTTGTTATATCAATTTCAGAGCCGAAGGAGAAAACAGTGACACGTGGAAAGTCGTACAAGTTCGCTCTATTGAACCAGTCCATAATCAAGTCATTGTGGGAGATTGGACATAAATTTTCCTTGAAGAATCTAAATCAGGTCAGACCTGTTGCATTCGAAAGAGGATTCATAGGGATACCTCAGGGCCAAATTTCAGATATTGAAGATCTGAAATCGCAGAGATAATTCAGTTTCAATATCGAGCTCCTCAAAATCAAAAAAAAGTGTGTATTTGTTTTTTAATTGAATAAGTCTTGTGTAAAAAAATCAGTTTGAAGTGATTCCAAGGGCCTACTGAGCATATATTTTAGTATTAGGTTCTGAAATGCCTCCTAAAAAGAATTCAACACCCATTAAGCCCTCATAATACTCTACTATGACTCATGAAGATGAAGAATTGCAACATGATCTATCAAAATTACAAGAGCAAGTGCACCAAATTTCGCTCTCGCAAAGAGCAGCAAAAAATGAAATGGAAGTTTTGAAGAAAGGCGTGGAAGCAAAGATGGATGGTGTGAAGAATAATATGGATGGTTTGAAGAAATGCGTGGAATCTAAGATAGATGGCATGGAAGCTGGCATGGAATCTAAGATGGATGACATGGAAGCTAAGATCGATGAAAAAATGGAAAACATGAAGAATTATCTAAAAGCAGACATGGAAGGTTTGACAAAGTTGATACAAGAAATGTTTCCTAATGGTGAAAAGATAGTAGAGGAAACTCATGATGAGAACAAAATAAATGTTAATCGTGATTTCATAAACTCTAATGTTGGCGGGAAGAACCACCATATTCCAAAAATGGACATGAGGAAGTTTGATGGAAAGGATCCTGTAACATGGATACTACAGATGGAGCAATATTTTGATCTCCATAACGTGCAAAACACACAAAAGGTACGCATTGCAACTTTACATTTAGAACAAAATACATTTGTATGGTATCAATGGCTTTGCTCTCGTAAAAAAATTGTCACTTGGTCAATTTTTTACGGAGGAAATGATAGCACATTATGAGGATACAAAGAGCAACACCTTCTTTACCCAATTGATAAATCTCAAACAAAAGGGTTTAGTGGGGCAGCACATTGAGGACTTCCAAAAATTGAATATAAGGGTAACTGATCTTACAGAGGAACACAGGATTGATCTCTTCCTAGGCACTTTAAAGGATAACATCCAACATGAAGTTCGCGTTTTGGAACCTGATTCATTGGAGAAGGCATTCAGGTTGGCAAGAAAAGTTGAATGTAGAATTATGGCGACAAGGAAGCCTACCACTCAATTCTATAAAGAAGGAAGTGTTGCTACGCCTAGATTTCCACAACCTACAAGGTTGACACCACAACAATTGGAAGAAAAAAGAGCAAAAGGGATTTGCTACAGTTGTGATAGCAAATACACTAAAGGTCATAAGTCTGCTGAGAAGAAATTATTTTACATAGATTGTGAAGAAGAAGAAGAAAATGAACAAGAAGAGGATATACACCAGGAACCAGCCCTAGAAGAGGAAGAAATGAATCCGACCATATCGTGTAATGCACTGGCAGGAATTACCACTCCTCAAACTCTCAAGATAGTAGGAAAAATCAAGAAAAAAAAGTTAATAGTGTTGATTGATTCAGGTAGTACCCATAATTTTATTCATTGTAAGGTAGCCAAGGAATTGAATTGTTTCCTATACACAGCACCAGAATGTCAAGTGATGGTTGCAAATGGAGGAACTATAAATTGCTCTAGAAAATGTCTTAATATCAAGCTAGCCATGGGGGAATATGTATTGAATAGTCCAATGCTTTCCATCCCAATGGGAGGTGTTGATGTTGTACTAAGAGTAAAGTGGTTACAATCTTTGGGGACGATAGCTTTTAATTTTCAAGAACTTTTCTTGAAATTTTTTTCGAAAGGAAAGGAAATTGAATTACGGGGTATCGCAGGGAAGCCAGGAAATATAATAAGCTCTAATGTCATAACAAAGCTTCTGAAGAAAGCACAACGGGGCGTAATTGCACAATTATGCTCACTAGAAGTTCCAACATAAAAATGTAGAAATTATATAACATATGCATGTATATATCCAAATTCTCCTGATCTAACAATATTTATCTTCTTGCTAAATACAGAATCCTTCCATTGTTAATATTTTGCGTAAATTTAAAACACAATTGCAAACACATGAAGCAACAAAAACAATTGCACATAACACAGTTGTTTAACGGGAAATCCTGAAGCTAAAAACCCCAACTATCATATATTATGTATCATGGAGATCATGTAACAATATCATACAAATCTTAGTACATCAAGCTCTCAGTACAATCAAGAATAATTACACACTGTCATGCAGAAATTTGCATCTCTATGCACCAATTTCTCGCCACCTAACAGCCTACCTCCACTGCGCAATCCCTGCTAAAGACGACCCCTGAATTGTTGGAAATACTGAGAGGGGGGACAAATCACAGACCAAGCTTAAGTTAGCCTCAAACAGGTGACTTTCCTTCCCTAAAATTTTGGGATGATAAGTCTGAAATCCGACAAGAGATGGCAGGTCCGAGGTGTATACAGTCCAAGAATTTCTTGATGTTCTAAACCCAAATAGAATTATCTATACCTTATCTCCTGCTCCTTTTCTCCCTTTTTTTCACGAGCTGTGAACAGTGATAATATTTTCCATGGTGATGACCGAAAAAGATGATGGAGAATGGAGTCCTAACGTTGTATATATAGTGGTTTTATCAATGCTAAACGAAAAGACATGTCTATACAAGCAGGCCGACATGGGAGCCTAGCACAAGTCGGCTCACAGACCAGAAAAATTATTCTAAACTTAAAAAATTGATAACTTTCAAACCGCTAGGAGATTTTGGCTGAGTAAAAGCTCGTCGGAAAGCTAAAATTATGCTTTATAATATGGTATAGGTTTCATGTTCATATTCATCCTTTCAAAGGCAGAAATATTTTTTTAAAGTGATTGGTCAATAAATGGTGCAGAAAAAGAAAAAGAAAAATAGAGGACAACGGATGGGCTTCTTGGTGGATGGGCTTCTTCATTCTTTGTCTTCATCATAGGATCAGCATGTCATCATCTAGCATATTGACATCAATGACAACTTAGATTAACAATCTCCCCCTTCTTCATTGGATGGAAATATTATTTTTCTCCTCCCCCTTTGACATTAATGGCAACGAGGTGTCAATGTGCTCCCCCTGTCATGCTGCTCCCCCTATCATGCTGCTCTCCCCGACATGCTGCTTGTTTTAATGTGATGCAAGAGCAATGACCCCCATCTTTTTTCAAAGATACTCAAATGCTTCTCATGGAAGGGGTTTTGTAAATATATCTGCAATATGTTCTTTTGTATTAACGTATTCCAACTTGATATTTTGTTCAGCAACTTGTTCTCGGAGAAAATGATATTCGAATGGAATATGTTTTGTCTTTGAGTGCATCACCGGATTTTTTGAAAGACTGATGGCACTAGTGTTGTCACAAAAATAGTAATTGGTTGCTTAGTTTCTATGTTGACATCCTTCAAGGCTTCCTTCATCCATAGAATTTGTGTACAACAATAAGCAGCAGCTATATATTCGGCTTCTGCTGTAGAAAGAGATATAGATGATTGCTTTTTGTTGAGCCAAGATACAAGACAATCTCCCATAAAGGATGCATTTCCACTGGTACTTTTTCGATCATCCACGCTTCCGGCCCAATCAGCATTAGAGTAAGTTGTCACAATAAGAGTTGAACTCTTAGGATACCAAAGACCGAAATCAGTCGTTCCTTTCAGATATCTGAGAATTCTCTTCACAGTTGTTAGATGGGATTGTTTAGGACTTGACTGAAATCTTGCTACCATTCCTACTGCTTGCATAATGTCTGTTCTTATAGCAGTTAAGTATAGGAGAGGTCCAATTATTTACCTATAAAGAGTTGCATCTATGAGAGGGGTATCATCATCTTTACTTAATTTACACTCTATGGTCATTGGTGTGCTCATTGGCGCACAATCTTCCATCCCATATCTTTTGAGCATGTCTTTAAGATATTTTGCTTGAGATATAAACATGCCTGCAGAGGTTTGAGATATTTGCAGCCCAAGAAAGTAAGACAGCTCACCAATCATTGACATTTCGAATATTTTGGACATATTTAGAGCAAATTCATGGCTCATTTCATCATCATTGCTAGCAAAGATTAGATCATCAACGTATACAAGAGTGATCAAAATTTTTCCCTTGTCCATCTTCAGTAGAGATTGCTACCTGCTACTCCCTTTTTGAAACCTTCTTGTAGCAGATAGTGATCCAACTTTGCATACCATGTTCTAGGGGCTTGTTTTAATTCATACAAGGCCTTTTTTAGCTTGCATACAAAATCCTTCCCTTCGGCAAGATCAAATCCTTCTGGTTGCTCCATGTAAACTTCTTCTTTGAGATCTCCATTCAGGAATGCTGATTTTACATCCATTTGATAAATCTTGAATCCTTTTGAGCAAGTAAATGCCAAAAAAATTTCATGGCTTCTAATCAAGCTATTGGTGCAAAGGTTTCTTCGAAGTCAATTCCTTCAATTTGTGAGTATCCCTTGCAGACAAGTCTGGCTTTATTTCTGATGATTTGTCCATCCTCATTCATCTTGTTTTTTAATAACCATTTTGTTCCAATTATATTTTTATCTTTTGGGTGAGGTACTAGCTCCCAAGTCACATTCTTTTCGATTTGAGACATTTCTTCTTCCATGGCCCTTATCCAATAAGGATCTTTGCTTGCTTGAGAAAAAATTTCAGGTTCTATTAAAGATAATAGAGCAACATCATCTTTTCTTGGGGTGTTTATCATCCTTCTTCAAGTTTGAATTCCTTCATCTATATTTCCGATGACTTTTTCTTCCAGATGATGTCTTTGAATAAACTTGATCTCAGAGGGAGTTTGTGAAGGTTCACTTTGAGGTTCTCCATTCTCCTCTTCTTTTTCAGATTCTTCTTCTTCACTTTGTTCAAATAAAGGCTCAACTTCATGATCTTCAATTCTTTTTTCCGGAAGGCCTTCATCAATCTTCACATCAATTCTTTCCACTATTCTTCGTAGACGATTGTTGTAACATTTGTAAGCTTTGCTACTAGTGAAGTATCCAAGAAATATTCCTTTGTCAACTCTAGAATCAAATTTACCTGGTGAGTCATCATTTATTTTTATGAAACATTTTCTTGCAAAAACCTTGAAATATTTTACTAAAGCAGGTCTTCCTTTCCATAATTCATAAGGAGTCTTTTCATTATTTGGTCTTAGTTGAGTTCGATTTAAGGTATAAAATGTGGTGCTAACTGCTTGTCTCCAAAATTTTGGTTGCAAATTAGCTGCTAGTAGCATTGTCCTTACCATTTCTTGAATGGTTCGGTTCCTTCTTTCAACTACTCCATTTTGCTGGGGTGTCCTAGCAGTAGATAGTTCTCTTTCGATTCCATGCTCTTTACAGAATTCATCAGATTCTATTGAGGTGAATTCTCCTCCTCTATCCGTACTAATACATTTAATCTTAGAATCTTTCTCATTCTCAATGAGAGCCTTAAGATTCTTCAAACATTCAAATGCTTTGGATTTATATTTTATGAAATATATCCACATCATTCTAGTATAGTCATCAACAAATAGAGCAAAGTACCTTTCACCTTGACGAGTTGGAGTTCTAGTTGGCCCACACAAATCTGCATGAATGATTTCCAAAGGTTTTGTTGTTGAGAACTCCTTAGTTTTGTGGCTAGTTCTGGTTTTCTTTCCATGTTGGCATGGGCCACATACAACTTGATTTGGTTTGCACATTTTTGGAATATCCCTTACTGCATTAATTTTGTTGATGTTGACTAGGTTATCAAAACTTGTATGCCCCAATCGCTTGTGCCATAACCAACTTTCATCTGTTTGACTTAAGTAACATTTATCTTCTTGGATTCTACTGAGAATGTAAACATTATTTGGTGTTCTTATTCCTTTCGCCACAAGTTCTCCTAAGGATGAGTCTCTTATTTCACAATTTTTTGTACTAAAGACAACATTATGTCCTTGGTCACAAATCTGGCTAACACTTAAGAGATTGTGTTTGAGCCCTTCTACCAGCAAGGTATTTTGAGCCTTTCCTAGTCCATTGACAAGGGTAGCAGTCCCTTTTCCAGTGATTTTAGCAGATCCACTTCCAAAGGATACATTTCCATTTTTCTTGTTTAATGAGATAAACTTCTTTTGGTCACCTGTCATATGTCTTGAGCATCCACTATCCACGAACCAATGATTTTCTTCACTATGAGCACATAGAGCTAGGCCACATTTATCAGTTTTGATATTTACGTTTTTAGCTTTTTCCGTTTTGAGAGGGAAATTTTGTTCAATATGATCATAATCGTCACATAATGAGAAAGACAATCAAACTTAGCCAAAGGATCAAAGGAATTGTAAGTTTTTATTTTTCCTTGCTCTTTAGGACCACGTAGTTGGTTTGTTTGATCATTCAATCTTGGTGCTTCATTATTATGAGCCTTGCAATGCTTAGCTTGATGCCCAAAGTTTTTACAATTGTAACAATGCCCAAGAAAAATAGTTTGATACCTATTGTAGTATCCATAGCTTGAACCAACATTCTTCCTTGGAGTTGCTCTTTCTTCAATTCTTGATTTTGAGATGGGACTTTGTTCCTGATGAGATGACTTTTCTTCTTTTGGATGGCAAGAGAGTACATCAACATAACTTCTGGCATTATTCTTTGTACTTGATGATTCTCCTTTGAAACCAATTCCAGACTTGTCATGTTAAGGTTTTTGAGTATTAAGAATGTTGTCAAGAGCTAGAGATCTTTGCCAACTCCTTTTAACTTGATCTAATTCCTTTCTTAGAGATATTATTTCAGCTTCACGTTTTTCACAGATATCATCCTTCTCTTTTAGCTTAATGTTCAAGAATTCTTCCCTTCTTTTTACGTCCTCTCTTTCTATTTTGAGAGAAATTATCTTCTTTTGTAGATTCTCATTTTCTTCAATGGCACTCATTATCAAATTATCCATTTTTATTTCATCTTCTAGTTTTGAGTCATCATCATTTGTAAATGCCATGAATAACGTTTCTTTGCTTCCAACATAATTACTTTCCTCATCTGATTAATCATCAATTTCTTTGTAATGACGCATATTTCTACTTGATTTCTTTTTTATGACTAAAAATTCATCTTCATCAGACTCAATTTTTTTGGAGAAGAATTTCTTCTTATTAAACCCTTTCTTTTTGTACATCATTCTTTTAGAGTCCTTTTCATCATCACTATCATGTTTATGAGGACATTTTTCAGCATAATGACCTATTCTTCCACAATTGAAACAAATAAGAGGGTATTTACCTTTTAGCTTAGATCCCCTTTTTAGTCTTCATACAAATTGAGCTAACTCGTTTTTAGTATCAGATTCATCGTTGTTGAAATTCCATCCTTTTCCTTCTTTTGTAGATCTTGAGGCTTTGAAAGTTGCTTCTTTTAAATTTGCGCTCCCTTTCCTCATCTCATAGGCAATCAGAATTCTGTGAAGTTCATCCTTCTTAAGAGTATCTAGGTCCTTCATTTCTTCTATGGCACTTACTTTAGAGTCAAATCTGTCAGGAAGCGATCTCAGGATTTTTTGAACAATGGTGCTTTCTTCAATATTTTCTCCTAGTCCTTTAAGAGAGTTAACCACTTCAGCTACTCGAAGGAAGTATGATGCAATATCTTCTTCATCATCCATTTTCAGACTCTCAGATTGTCTTCTATAGGTTTTAAGATTTGCCTTCTTAACTTTGGATTCCCCGTCATATAGAGAAACCAACTTATCCCATACTTCTTTGGCTGAGTCACAATTCATGACTTTCGTAAATTCGGAATCGGTAATTCCACTAGTGATGGAATTTAAAGCTTTGGCATTAGCAATGTAGGCTCTTCTTTCATCTGGATCAGTTGGAAGACCGGCGGGAGCTTTGTACGCATCCAAAACAGAGTGCCATACTTCAAGGTGAAGAGACATTAGATAGTAGGACATCCTCTTTTTCCAAAAACTAAAATTTGTTCCATAAAAGATAGGCAGTTTCCCTGTTGCTTCCATGTTCTTCATTGTGCCTAAGAATCATTTTTCCAGCTGTTAGGATGATAATGAAGAAGTTGGCTCTAATACCAATTGTTGGAAATACTGAGAGGGGGGTGAATCAATATTTCTTTTCAATTATTAATTTTTTCCAGTTAGATTCTTCACAATTAAAAATAGAGAGGTGTATAATAATAATATTATTAAGGATTAATAAGAACTTCCACCTTTTTCAAATAATTGAGTATAATAGATGTGTGAGCGCACCAACCTATTTCCAAGCACCAACTTGGACTTTGATGAGGCTCCAACCTCTAGGGCTTCGACCCTATCTTCTCAAGGCACTAACCTTGTGTTTAGGAGCTCCTACCCCAAGGACACCAATCCTTCTTCGCTTCTTTATTGATTCTGCACCAAAGTTTGCACCAAGAGTTCTCCACCACAGTGCACTAATACTCTTGCACTATTCACTTAGCAATAAGCATTATTTATTCTGCATCATTCTTCATCACCAAATCTACCCAATGCTTCTGCACCATACTGCACCAGAAGTTCTGAAAAAAGTCTCCACAGGTCACTATTTGAGCTCTTAAAATTCTGTCAGCTTATTCAAGCACAAGTCCGAACCATTTTTAGTAAACCGAGCTATCAAAAGAATCTGATCACAAGTTGAAGTCCCTTTTTCTAGGCTTGAGCAACTTCTGGTATATGTTCGTCTTTTTCCAGGTCCGAGCTTGAAGAGGATTGTGCTACTAATCCAAGGTTCATTGTAATGGAAACTGTCCAAGCAATGAGCTGCTACAGGTGAATATTTTGCAGTGTCACAGGTCTGGGCCAAGGGAGATCCGGGCTACAAAAGGTGACAGTCCACCACAAATATATCCAAAGTTTCGGCCTCCCATGGGTGACTTTCAAGGGTGTAGAACGAAAGTGAGATGACTGTCCTAAAACCCAAAACTATGCCTCCAAGAGACGAATCACAGACCAAGCTTAAGTTAGCCTCAAACAGGTGACTTTCCTTCAAATCTGAGCCCTGAAATTTTGGGATGATAAGTCTGAAATCCGGCAAGAGATGGAAGGTCTGAGGTGTATACAGTCCAATAATTTCTTGGTGTTCTAAACCCAAACAAAATTATCTATACCTTATCTCCTGCTCCTTTTCTCCCTTTTGTTCACGAGCTGTGAACAGTGATAATATTTTCTGTGGTGATGACCGAAAAAGATGATGGAGAATGGAGTCCTAACGTTGTATATATAGTGTTTTTATCAATGCTAAACGAAAATACATGTCTCCACAAGCGGGCCGACATGGGAGGCTAGCACAGGTCGGCTCACAAACCAAAAAAATTATTCTAAACTTAAAAAATTGATAACTTTCAAACGCTTGGAGATTTTGGCTGAGTAATAGCTCGTCGAAAAGCTAAAATTATGCTTTATAATATGGTATAGGTTTCATGTTCATATTCATCCTTTCAAAGGCAAAAATATGTTTTCTAAGTGATTGGTCAATAAATGGTGCAGAAAAAAAAAAAAATAGAGGACAACGAATGGGCTTCTTGGTGGATGGGCTTCTTCATTGTTTGCCTTCATCATAGGATCAACATGTCATCATTTAGAATATTGACATCAATGACAACTTAGATTAACAATGAATTCGAATTGGCCTTGCCTTGACTGTGCAATCCTCATTGGCAACTCCAATGTGTGTGTGATGCAATCAATGCATCATTATAGTCACAACGGATAGTCCATCTCACCCTTTCACCTACCTCTCCATTGGGTCTCCACTGGAACTAAAATGCACTGTAGTTAACTGTTGTATTTGTTCAGTTGATTAGTGAGTTATTATTTGTGAATTAATTAACTAATTAATTCACTCCACTCTCACTAGTGTATCATTCAGTTAGACTAGATACAACTAGCTCAACTGAGTTTAACTCCAATAACTGAGTTAAACTAAATAACAACTCTATGAACTACTCTTCCAACTGTGTCATAACTTTTCCACTTCAGTTCTAACTGAGTCCTCCATGCATGAACCACCAGTAAACCCTAGGAATTGCGTAATTCCTTCAGCCCGCTGATTTGCCAAATCTGTATACTGAAATAAAGTGCCCCAAGAGAATAAGTTGATATTTAGAGTCTGATTATTATTAAGGGCTAATAATAATCGACACATCTATTTTTAGATCGATGATCTATAAATAGATTTAGCCCAATCTTCTAAAAATAGAATTTCATCTATTTTTCCAACTTGACCAACCATCCACAAATATCATCCTGCAACTTCTGTAATATGATCACCATGTCTAAAAATAGACTTACACCTAAAAATAGCCTGCGGGCCCACTTATTGAAGGTGACTAATTTTCACTAAGCTTCATCATCTTGTTGAATCTCAACACTCCCTCTCAACAAGATAAGGATTATCCTTCACTCTGATCCTACCTCTATGTTATTTGAATTTTCTCCTAGTGAGCGCTTTCATCAGAATATCTGCATCCTGATCTTCCGTAGGAATGTACTGAAGCAACATGATCTTCCGCTGCATACAACCTCTGATATGATGATACCAGATATCAATATGTTTAGATCTATCATGAAACACAGGATTAATGGAGTTTAATGCAACTCTGATTATCACAATGTATCACTGTAGGATCTAAATGTAAACCGAACAAACCGACCAGAATCTTCCTCATCCAGATAGCCTCACATGCATCTTGAATTGCTGCCATGTATTCTGCTTCCACTAAACTAAGTGCCACAGATCTTTGTTTCCTGTTGTACCAAGAAACTATTGTAGATCTGATACTGAAAACCCCTCCTGATGTGCTCTTTCTATCCATTGGGTTGTCTTCCCAATCTGCATCCGTGAAGCCATGCAACTTCACCTCATCCATCTTTCTATACCATAAGTCATACTCAGATGTGCCCCTGAGATACCTCAAGACATGCTTACCTGCCTTCCAAAAGAGCTTGGTAGGATTAACCATCGCTTGTGAAAGATGGTTCACCGCATAGCATATGTCCGGTCTTATATTAACAAATACATGAGTGAACCCATCAACTGTCGATAAACAATGGCATCCACTACCTCTGCCGATGTAGCATCCTCTTTCCTCCAATTTCCTGGAAGAGGAGTGTTGATAGCCTTGCAGCCTTGCATGTGAAACTTCTCCAGTATCTCCCGGGAATACTTGCCTTGAGACACAAACAGTTCACCTTCCCGCTGCCATATTTCCAATCCAAGGAAATAATGAAGGAGGCCCAAATCCTTCATCTCAAATTCCTTTGCAATATCTGCCTTGCATGAGTGTATCAACTGCTCATCATCCGTTAGTATTAAATCATCAACATAAAGAAAAATGATTAAAATCTTACCCTCCACCACAATTTGATACAGGTTTGCATCCGCCTCACTCTTGGTGAAGCCAAGTCCAATGAAATAGCTATCGATCCGTGTGTACCAAGCATGTGGTGTTTGCTTCAACCCATACAATGCTCTTTTGAGTCTGCACACATGTGACTTGCTGCTGAAGATCTCAAATCCTTCAAGCTGCTCAATGTACAACACTTCCTCAATGATCCCATTAAGGAACGCAATCTTCACATCCATCTGATGAATGTGCCAACCCATCTACCCTGAGAGAGCAAGGATGGTCCTTATGGAAGAATACCGTGCGACAGGTGCAAAGGTTTCTTCATAATCAATCCCCTCGATCTGTGAGAAGCCCCGGGCAACAAATATTGCCTTATACTTCTCAACGCTCCCATCAGCAGTTGGCTTTACCTTGTAGATCCATCTTGATCCTACAACTGATTTACCTGCTGGCCTTGGAACAATCTCCCAAGCACTGTTTCTGACAATGGAGTCATACTCCTCCACCATGGCATCTACCCATGTGGGCTCCTGCACTGCTTCTTCGAAAGAAGATGGCTATGTCATGATACACTTGCTCATAAGAGCCATGTATCCAGTAAATCGTTCAAGTGATTGTCTCTGTCTACGCTATGATGTAGGGACTCCTACATTTTGTGTCGCATCAAGCTTCAGTCTCTCAGCTTTTGTGGTACGCTTCCTGCTAGTTCTGATGTTTGGCTCTACGTGAGTGGACTCCTCCACTCCATGAACTTCCTCCTATGGCTGATCCACATCTGGAGGCTCATCTTTGGGAACAAGTAGCTCCTCCTCTACATGCAAGTGTAGCTCCCTCTCAAGCGACAACTTCATGGCTTTCACCTCATTGAATTTTATATCCCATCGCACCACAGTGATCCGACTATCTGGAAAATACACACGATAATTATGGGGTGTTTCTGTGTACCCCACAAATATCCCAAATTCTGCAGTCTGCTCTAGCTTCTTCTAGGCGTCCTTTGTCACATGAATGTAAACAGATGAGCCAAAAATCTTCAAATGAGAAATATCAGGCTTCTTACCAGTAAAATCTTCTTCAAGTGTACTCATGCCAAGTACTCTATGAGGACAACGGTTTTGCACATAAACCATAGTGTGGCATGCTTCCGCCCACAAGTGCATCGGTAGGCCCTAGTCATGCAGCATAGCTCGTGCAACACCCACAATCGTTCTATTCTTCCTCTCTGTGACCCCATTCTGTTGTGGGTTATGAGGCGCTATTAGTTCTCTTTGAATTCCTTATTTGCTACAGAATTCTTTGAATTCGTTCAAGATATATTCACCACCATTATCGCTCCATAGAGCCTTCACTTGCTTCCCCGACGACTTCTCCACCAATTCTTTAAACTCACAGAACTTTGAGAATGTTTCACTCTTCTTCTGCATGAAGAAGATCCAGCATCTACGATAATAATCATCAAAAAATATAACATAATACCTGTGTTTTGCTGTTGAAGCAACCGAGAAAGGTCCACACACGTCTGTGTGAATTCTCTCCAGGATCACCGAAGCATGGTTCTCCTTCTCATGAAAGGTGGTCTTCACAAACTTACCCATAGTACATCCCTTGCACTGATCTAACTACACAAGAGTACCCTTTGGAAGTCCAGTAGAAATCTGCTACAAAATCTTCAAGGGGCCATGGTGAAGATGGCCCAATCTCGTGTGCCATAATTTGCCCTCATCTCGGCTCACCACTTCTTCTACTTTGCCCATCATTGCAGCGCAACCATCTACCTCCAACTTGTAGAGATTCTTAACTCGAATCCCTATCCTCTTGGTTTGACCCATTGTTTTATGTCACAAGAAATCTTTTCCATCGCTAAAAACAATGTCATAACCTCTGTCTTCCAGCATTGTGACCGAGACCAAGTTCTTCTTCAAACCAGGAACATGATAACATCTTTCAACATAAATGGTTTACCTGACTCCCTCTCAAAGGTAATGGTCCAAATTTCGGTTTCATTGTATTTACCATCATCGCCCATCTCTATATGCATTTGGAGGTCCTTCTCCTCCAAGTCACTAAACAACTCCTTGTCTCCTGTCATATGGAAAGACGCACCATTATCAAGATACCACACCGATCCCATAGCGCTTGAAACCAAGCATGCGATCAAGGAGAAATCAAGTTCAAATTGCGAGGCTAAGGCCTCACCCGCTGCAACTCCAACAGCCTTCTTTTTCTTTCTCTTCTGTGGGTAGTTAGTGGCGAAATGCCCATGTCTGTGACAATGAAAACACTTCACCTTGGAAAAATCCTACTTCTTGCCTATAGCCTCGGATTTGGAGTGGAATTTCTTCCCTTTCCCTTTCCTTGCTTTGGAAACCAAAGCGCAATTCTCTTCATCTTCATTCTTCGATGAAGATTCATCCCTGGTAATTTTCCTTATCTCCTCCTGCACAAGATCTGACCAAAGTCCTTCCCAACTCGGCAGTTTCTCCCATCCATTGACAGAGTCTTCGTAGCTATGCCAACTCTTCGGAAGCCCAAGGAGAGCCAATCTCACCAAGTCATCATCATCAACAATAATCCCCACACTTCCCAGTTCATCCCTACAGTGGACAAACTTCATGAGATATTTTGGAATATTGTCGCCCTCCTCCATCTTTATTTTTCTGAGCTTATCTTTCAACGCCAACTTGCTCTGGTCACTGCTGCTTTGGAACAAATCTGTCAAAGCCTTCCACATTGAAAATGGAGTGGCTTTCCCATGAAGTCCTGACACAATATGTTCCTTTACACCTTCCAATAGAATTATTCTTGTCTTCGCTACCTTCTTTTTCCATGCGTTAAGTAATGCAGCATCGCCAGAACCAGGGTTAGGAACATCGCTATCGATGAATTCCTTCAGTCCATTATCTTCTGGCACCGCCTCCATCCTATCCTTCCAGGATATGTAATTCGAGCTAACCTCAAGGGAATACTCCAATCGCAACCCATTGAAATACATTTCAATGTATACTCAACTATCGCACCAAGAAATTTCTGCAGCAAATTCGAATTGTTCACCAGCACAAACTCAGCAATTCTTCACAATTGCAATCTTCAAGAATTAACACTGCTCTGATACCATGTATAAATTATATAGCATACGCATGTATATATCCAAATTCTCCTGATCTAACAATATTTATCTTCTTGCTAAATACAGAATCCTTCCATTGTTAATCTTTTGCATAAATTTAAAACTCAATTGCAAACACATGAAGCAATAAAAACAATCTCACATAACACAGTTGTTTAACAGGAAAGCCTGAAGATAAAAACCCCAACTATCATATATTATGTATCATGGAGATCATGTAACAATCTCATACAAATCTTAGTACATCAAGCTCTCAGTACAATCAAGAATCATTACACACTGTCATGTAGAAATTTGCATCTTTATGCACAATTTCTATGCAGCAGGCCTACCTCCAACTGCACCAATCCATTGAATAATACCCCTGAATGAATTCGAATTGGCCTTGCCTTATTTGCATAATCCCCATTGGTAACTCCAATGTGTGTGTGATGCAATCAATGCATCACTATAGTCTGAGATAGTCCATCTCACCCTTTCACCTACCACTCCACTAGGTCTCCTTAAAAGGACATCTTTACTGTAGTTAAGCTTGTTGTATTTGTTGATTGATTAGTGAGTTATTATTTGTGAATTAATTAACTATAATCAATTCCTCCACTCTCACTAGTGCATCATTCGGTTGGACTAGATACAATAGCTCAAGCCCAGATTTGACTCCAATATTTGAGTTAAACTAAATAACAACTCCCATAACTACTCTTCCAACTTTGTCATAACTTTTCCACTTCAGTTCTAAATGTGTCCTCCATGCATGAACCACCAATAACCCTAGGAATTGAGTAATTCCTTCAGCCCACTGATTTTTCGAATCTATTCATTGAAATAAAGTGCTCCAAGAGAACAAGTTGATGTTTATTGTCGGATTATTATTAAGGGTTAATAATAATTGACATGCACCTATTTTTAGATCGACGGTCTATAAATAGACTTCGCCCAATATTCTAAAAACAGAATTTCATCTATTTTTCCAACTTGATCAACCATCCACAAATAGCATCCTGCAACTTCTGAAATATGATCACCATGTCTAAAAAAAGACATAGTCTAAAAATAGACTTGCGCCAAAAATAGCCTATAGGCCCACTTAGTGAAGGCGACTCTTTTCACTAAGCTCATCATCTTGTTGGATCTCCAACATCAAAATCATCTATTTCTCCAGATCTCAAAAAAGTCTTGGACAATCATTCTAAGGTGTTTGAAACTCCCGAAGGACTCCCACCTATTCGTGATCATGATCATGCTATTCATTTGATTCCAGGAAGTGTTTCTCCAAACATCAAGCCTTATAGATATCCTTACTTCCAAAAGAGCGAAATTGAACGTATGATTGCAGAAATGTTACAGGCGGGTATAATTCAACCTAGTCAAAGTTCTTTCTCTGCTCCTGTAGTATTGGTACACAAGAAGGATGGATCATGGCGCATGTGTCCGGATTATAGGGAGCTCAATAAGCTCACCATTAAAGATAAATTTCCCATTCTGTGATTGATGAATTATTGGATGAATTACATGGAGCAATTTATTTTACCAAGTTGGATCTTCGTTCAGGATATCATCAAATTAGAATGAAGACTGAAGATATTCCAAAAACAGCATTTCGAACTCATGAGGGTCATTATGAATTTTTGGTCATGTATTTTGGCCTTACCAATGCACCTTCTACATTTCAAGGGTTGATGAATTCCATTTTCAAACCCTTCCTTAGAAAATTTGTGCTAGTATTTTTTGATGATATACTAATCTACAGCAGGTCTTGGAAGGATCATGTTGAACATGTTGACAGGGTGCTCAAACTATTGCAGGAGAAACAATTATATGCAAAAACATCCAAATATTTCTTTGGAGTACAAGAGGTGGAATATCTGGGTCATATTGTATCTCATGAGGGTGTTAAGGTAGACCCTAACAAAATTAAAGCCATTAAGGAATGGAAAGTCCCCACAACCATAAAGCAGTTGCGTGGATTTCTCAGGTTAACAGGGTATTATCGCAAGTTTGTTAAGAATTATGGGAGAATTGCAGTACCTCTAACAACATTATTGAAGAAATATGCATTTTCATGGACTCCTGAAGACCCTAAGGCCTTTGAACATCTTAAAGAGGCAATGTGCCTAGCACCAGTTTTAGCTACGCCAGACTTCACAAAAATCTTTATTGTGGAATGTGATTCCTTAGGAAATGGAATTGGTGTTGTTTTAATGCAAGAAGGAAGACCCATTGCTTTTGAAAATCGTTCAATCAAAGGAAAGTATTTACAAAAGGATATTTATGAGAAGGAAATTTTGGCAATACTACATGCACTAAAGAAATGGAGACCTTACCTAACGGGAAGACACTTCAAGGTAAAAACTGATCATGATAGTCTTAAACACTTTTTGGAAAAAAGACTATCTTCAGAAGAGCAGCAAAAATGGGTCACAAAGATGTTGGGTTATGACTTTGAAATCGTCTACAAAAAAGGGAAGCTAAATGTTGTTGCAAATGCACTCTCAAGAAAGGATGAAGAGGTGGAAGCATTGCTTTGTGTCATTTCAATTATCCAACCAGATTGGATAACCGAAGCAAGGGATGAATGGAAGAAGGACGAAGAAGTGTGGACTCTCATTCAAAAGTTGCAGCAAGATCCTAGTGCATCTGATACATTTAGTTGAAAAAATGATTCCTTATGGTACAAAGATCGCTTATATATTTGCAATAATTCCCAACTAAAACAAAATATTCTTTTGGAATTGCACACTTCTCCTTTAGGAGGACACTCGGGATTTTTAAAAACTTACCACAGGGTGAAGAAAGAATTTTTTTGGGATGGCCTTAAATCTGATATTCAAAAGTTTGTGGCGGAATGTTTGGTTTGCCAGCAAAATAAAGTTGATACAATTAAGACCCCGAGTCTTCTACAACCTTTATCCATTCCAAGTCAACGTTTACCTAAGTCCGAAGGAATGAGTGTCATCATGGTCGTAGTTGATATACTTACCAAGTATGCACACTTTTGTGCATTATCTCATCCATTTAAAGCGAGTACAGTTGCTACTGCATTTACGGAAACAATTCAAAAGCGACATGGAAACCCGAAGATTATTGTAAGTGACAGAGATCCCATTTTTACAGGAATTTTTGGACGGAATTATTTTCTTGTTTGGGTACTCAACTAGCTCATAGCTCATCTTATCATCCTCAATCCCATGGTCAAACATAGATAGTGAAAAAATGTTTGGAAGGATATCTTTTTTTTTTGTATCTGATAAGCAAGCACAATGGGTCAAGTGGTTACCTCTCACTGAATGGTGGTATAACACTTCCTTCCATACTGTAGCAAAAATGACCCCATTTATGGCACTTTATGGATATCATCCACCATCCATCACATCTTCTTTAAGGGAAAATGCTAGGTTTCAAGCAGTGGAGGATCACATCGAGCATCAACAAGAATTTCTCCAACTCTTAAAGGATAACCTAAATTTGGCACAAATTCGAATGAAACAACAGGCAGATCAAAATCGCAGTGAGAGAAGTTTTGATGTGGGAGACTAGGTATTTTTACGGCTACAACCATACAAACGAATGTCCCTCGAGCAAGCTAAGAAGGATAATAAATTATCGCCAAAGTACTATGGTCCTTACAAGGTTTTGAAAAATATTGGTACTATGGCATACAAATTGGAGCTTCCTGCTTCTTCGTGAGTGCATCAAGTTTTCCATGTTTCATGCTTAAAAAAGGTTATAGGGGACAAACTTCCAGTTCAAACAATATTTCCAAAACTTGATGAGGAAGGAAAAACCATATTGGAACCTGTCACGGAAACAAGAACTCGACAACTGCGAAATCAATCAATTTCAGAGTACCTCATCAAATGGAAGAACTTACCCACTGAAGATTCTACATGGGAGGATGAAAATTTTATACAAAAGCACTCGGAGCTACTCAAGCGTTGAGGACAACACTTTTTTGAAGGAGAGGAGCATGTTAGGTCCCTATATTACTAGTATAGTCCCTTATTGTTGTTATTGTAACCTTTATTGTTATTGTTGTACCCCCCAGAATCCCCATATTGTTATTATTGTGCCCCTTAAATTATTGTTGCTGTTAGGTCGGCTAGGATTAACAGGCCCCACTAGGATTACATTATGGCCTCTTTGAGTCCTATATATAGAAAGGAAGTTTTGTCATTTGTATCATCCAAGAATTGTTCATTTATGTAATGTATCGAGGTTGCCCCCATGAGATTGCAACAAGATGATGAGCATATGGAAAGAAGTCGCTCACTAAGTGGGCCCGCAAGCTATTTTTGGCGCAAAGTCTATTTTTAGACCGTCTATTTTTAGACTATGTCTATTTTTAGACATGTCTATCATATTCTATGAGTTGCAGGATGCTATTTGTGGATGGTTGGTCAAGTCGGAAAAAATAGATGGACTTCTATTTTTAGACATATTGGGCGGAATGTATTTTTAGATTGCCAGTCTAAAAATAGATATGTCGAATATTATTAGCTCTTAATAATATTTGGACTCTAAACATTATCTTATTCTCTTGGAGCACTTCAGTTAAGTGCACAGATGTGGCACAGTAGCTGACAGAAGGAATTACACTATTCCTGAGGGTTAAGTGGAGCTATTGCATGGATACTTCAGCTAGAACTCATGTGACAGAGTTTGGTGGAGTTGATTGAGGAAGTTAGTGGAGTTGTATTCAGTTTAACTAATCTAAACATAGTTGAGCTATTTGTATTCAGTTTAAATAATTGATACAATTAGTGAGAGTGGTGTGAATTAATTATTAATTAATTCACTAATTATAAACTCATAAATCAACTAAAGAATGCATCAGTTAACTTCAGTGCATGGACAGTTTCAGTGGAGACCAGTGCAGAAATAGGTGAAAGAGAAGGTTAACTATCAGTTGTGACTATACAGTTGCTATTTGCAACACACAGATAGGTGGAGAATCCCATGAGGATTGTGCAGTACAAGCCAGGTGGTTTATCTATTTAATGAAGCCATCCCATAGCATTGATTACGCAATAGAGGTTGGCTATCAAGTGGCAAAAGATTGGAGCATGTGTTTTGCTAGATCTAGCTTGATAGTGTGTAGCAATTGAGGGTGTGCATGAGAGCTTGTGAGGAGATTTTGTACTATGATTGTTACATGATCTCCATGACATATAATATACAGATAGTTGGGGTTTTCAGCTTTAAGCTTTCACATTAAATACTGTGTTCATATGTGTGATTGTTTGTGGTTTTAATGTATGCATGCAATTGATTTTATTTCCGCATGTGATGATCAATGGTAGAAGAGATTATGTATTATGCATGAAGCTAAAATAGTGTGTGATCAGGAGAATCTCAGTGAATAATATATCATTTGTTCAAATTTCTACAGCCCCCTCGAAGTGGCTGATTTCTAAGGCGTTGATCTCTCTTTTCTTCTATTTTTGGAGTTGGTTTCACAACAATCTGTTGGCACCAGTGGATGGAGATGTTAATAAAGAAGGTCAAAACAAGTCCAAAATAGGTATTCAATACAAATTTTTGTGCTCTGATTGGTATCAATATATTGGTGTTTATTTTCCTTTCCAACTTCACTAAATAGAACAAAATACAGAGCTCTCAAGCTCAAGTCTCAGCCATATGTTATCATAGAAGAAAAGCTATACTAGAAATATCCTGCTGGTATTTTGCTGTTATGTTTGAGCGAAGGAGAATCTATTGAAGTCACCAAACGATATCATGAAAGTATGTGTGGAGGAAATTATAGTTGGAAGGTCACTACTCATAAAATTCTCAAGTCAGGCTTCTATTGGCGAACCCTGTTTGCAGATGTTTATAGACTGGTCAAAAGTTGTCAAAAGCATCAGTTGTTTGCTCAAAAGAGAAAACTTGCTCCATTACCTCTCATCCCAGTATTTATTGAAGAAACTTTCAGGCAATGGGGATTGGATTTTATTGGAGAGATCAATCCACCATCAAGTAGACAGTTCAAGTGGATTATGGCTATAACTGATTACTTTACAAAATGGGTTGAAGCAATACCCACTGGGGAGGCAAATGACCAAGTAGTGATAAAGTTTTTGGAGGAAAAAAATTTCAGCAGATTCGAATGTCCAGTCAAAATTGTGACTGATAATGCTCAGGTATTCAACTCTTCTCGTTTCATTAATTTCTATCAAACATATAATGTCACTTTATCACATTCCACAGCATAGCATCCCCAAGGGAACGGATTGGAAGAGTCCTCAAATAAGACATTGGTCAGAATCTTGAAGAATACAATCACTGAGAATCGGAAGGATTAGGATATGGAGTTGAAGTTCGCACTCTGGACAGTTCAAGTCTCCCCCAGGATATCCACTGGGAAGTCTCCCTATGAACTGGTTATGGGACTCAAGCACTATTTCCTACTCAGCTAGCCAAACTAGTGATTTCTTTCCTTCAAGAAGCTCAGGAAGAACCTAATGCTCTGGTAAGAAGATTGAACAAGATAATTCAATCAAGTGAAAACAGAAAAAAAAGTCAAGGATAACTTGATTACTTATCAGGAAAAGATGAAGTCTATATTTGACAGAAAAGCAAAAGAAGTTCTCTTTCAAGCAAGAGATTTGGTACTAAGATGGCACACCACATGAGAAGAAAAGGGGAAGCATGGTAAATTTGACCCTCTCTAGTATGGTCCATACAGAATCTCTGAGGCAAGGTCAAATAACACATTCATTCTGGAAGATCTAGATGGAGAGTCAGTACCGCTGCCTATGAACGGGCAGTATCTAAAGCATTATTTCCAGCATTAAAAGTCAGCAATCCACCATTGTAAATACCAAATTGCTCATTGTTCATATGTCACCAAGAAATATTTGACTCCATGCCCAATGGATAAGGCACTAATCTGCAGTTCTTAGTGCTTCCGTGGAAAAAAATCACTATCCCCTGGTGGAGCCAAATTTTGTGGCTCATTTGCATTTACCTTTGAAATATTTTTCAAAACACCAAAAAAACATATATGTTAGAAAATGTAAAATTTTTTATGTCGAAGAATAGTTTTGATTTATATGTTGGTACATTAACATTTCCTGATGAGATGTGAAGGTAGGTCGAAGGATTGGATAACCAGAATAAAGCTCAGGAAGGTTTTAACACCGTGGAGAAAGATGGAGTTGCAGGAGTTCATTGAATGAAGTATCACAGGGAGTAGCGTGGAGAAGATGGCGTTGTAGAGCGGAGATAGCTGAAGAAACAGAGAAATCAGTTAAGGCAGAAAACCTTTAGAAGATTCCCAAAGGAGGTGATTTGATGGCGAGGATTAAATCGTAGAATTAAAGTGAGAGATGGATGGACCAAGTTGCATCACAAAGTTAAGTTTGAAAATTTTCGAAGTGGACACGTGTCGGCATAGCGCAATTTCGCATCAGCGATTATTTAGTTTATGTGTTAAGGACTTCGCAAATTAAACAAAATAACTTGTGATGCGGTAAGAAGTTAAACTTGCGATGCGATAAAGGGAGGAGCCACATGTTGGCACAACGATTGAGCGCATATCGCACATCGGCATTATTATTGTTTACCATTTAAGCTATTTGTTATAGTTTCCGATGTGCGATATCGAATAAGTTGCGAAGTGTGATTGCTTCTAATTGGTCAAGTCATGTGTGGGCCCATAAACCACAGATCCTCGGGGTTTGTATAAAGTTGCAGTCGTGCATGCGATAAGGTAATACGAAGGGGCGGCCAATGAATAAAGAGGCATAGGCAGAGTCGGGCAGAAGAATGTATAATGGCACTGTGGGAAGCACGATAGCTGGGTCAAGTAGGGCACCGAGACATCGTTACAAAACTGTGCATTTGCTGCATCATAACCAGAAAGGACACCTCAGCACTTCGGGAGGACGCATCAGCAACATCAGATTCAGCAAAACAAACAATATTTCCAGTTTTTATTTGTTTTCTCTGTATGATTGCATAAGTAATCTTAACAGTTTAGGTAGTCGAACAGTTTCAATAAGTTCAGCAGTTACGAACTACTTTGATGTATTTAAGTAGATAGAAATAAAGAAAAGAGGTTCCGAGTTTTGGACCTCTAGATGACTGTTAATTTGGTACTGAACTTTCTGAAAAATTAATGAAAGAAGATCAAGTTTCCTGCCCCTGTTGATGTTGATATGTCTTTCAAGTTTTGATTGGTGTTTATTCCTCTTTGAATGAAGTGAATTAATGTAGTAGTCGGTATCTTAATTACATCTATGAGTAAGAGTTAGATCACCTTAATTTTCGCTACTTCACTTCATTTCTTCTCTTTTCGCAAACTCCTGATGAAACTTTAAAGTAAAATATTATGTGTTTACAGCATATTATTTCAAGTTTCCTCTCTCTCCATGATTTCCTATGAAACTTAAAAGTGATAGATTATGTTTCTCAAAATATCATTTTGAGTTTCTCTTACAATTCTTATTTTCATTTCATTCAAGTATCAGCAGTTTATGGCATTGTGAAGGCTTTCATTATATCAGATTATTGAGGGTATTAAATAGTTAAATTCCAAAGGTGTTAAACAGAGGCCATTTGATATCGTAATTGTGACATACATTTATAAAATGTCTTAAGCATTGATTCCTTACCACAACCAAGGGATTGTTTCTTGAGATACAACAGTATCAAACCATGGTTTGAGGCCCATAGTTGTCCCTTAACACCTATTTACATAAAAGAGGGACTTTGACCCGCCCAAAGTCCCTTTGACTCTTTCGCACAGCGCGCATAACCAAAAATATATACAAAACTTGATCAAAATTCACCCCAAGGGACCCTGCTTCAATAGGCACTACCATCAACTCCGAAAAATCCCAGATTTTCTTCTTCAACACTCCGACCATAACCCAGCGCAACATCGCTAGAATTCTGGGTTTTTCCATCGCTTCTCTTCCTTGTAAATATCTTGGAGCCCCTCTCACAGATTCGACCATCAAGCACACCTCTTGGAAGGAACTTCTGGATAAACTCGAAGCTAGATTGACCTCCTGGACCTATCGTGCCCTCAATATTGCAGGACGCCTAGTGCTCATCAAATTTGTTTTGAACTCTATGCATCTTTATGTTTTCTCTGTGCTTACAGCCCCCAAATGGGTTCTTAAATCCATCTGCAACATTCAGCGAGCCTTTCTTTGGGGCGACAACAAGGATACTCGAAAATGGGCACTGGTTAATTGGAAAGAAGTTTTCTCCCAAAGCCTTTGGAGGGTTGGGACTATGGGATCCTGAGCTCAGTAACATCACAATGGGAACTCGCATCTGGAGGAGATGGGTGTCCAACCAACACACGCCTTGGGCTCAACTCTGGGCGTTAAAATATGTAGAGAATTGGCCCCGTGAAGACCTTATTTGGTACAACTTGGATATCAGAGGCTCCATAATAAGGAAAGTTTCCAGTCAACATAAAAACCTCATTCAATCCCACAGTTTTTGGGAAATTTGATTGGGCACTCAAGACTGATTCTAGGAAGACTCATGGCAACAGCAACCTAGTATTTTCAGCCTCTTCCACCAGCCCTAATGGCATGCCACTCTGCGGGAAAGGGAACAAAACAAAGTAAGAAATTTTTGGATCCCTAATGAAACTCAAGGATATCGCACTTGGCTCCCAGCTGAACGATGGTAGGTAAATTGGGAAAATGAATCCTATGATTACATATGGATGGATATAAGAAAAATGAAACTCGAAATCCAGGAAGGGTCAGACATTCTTAGATGGGGCCATGCCCCTCAAGGAATATTCACCACCAAGAATAATACCATATGCTTCTTCCACCTGCTCATGGAAAAACAAATAAAAATGGTTGAATATTTTCAATTCCAACCTTTGGCCCAAAGTGGAAACTTTCCTCTGGTTGCTCGGCAAACGTCGAATTTTAACATGGGACAATCTTTTAAAAAGAGGCTTTGTGGGACGATCATGTTTCCCCTTATGTCAAGACAACTCGGAGAATGATTGATCATCTTCTGGATCTCTGCCCCTTCTCCAGCACTCTTTGGGATAGAATTTCCACTATATGCAAAAGAACCAATAGAAAGTAGGGAAACATCAGTCAATGGCAGGATGCCCCGTACTCAAGCAACCTCCTCAACCGGCTATGGCAGCTCATTCTGGGTCTCTTATCTTGGACCATATGGAAAGAAAGAAACAGCAGAATATTCAAAGAAACCAAATAGACCCAAGAGATTGTCTCGACCAAATTCTGCAATTATTTAAAAGAAACCTTGACCCTCAAGCAATGGTTGAGTTCTGATCTTCCCAAATCTCCTCCCGAAAGCATTATTTGGGTTGACTGGAATCTTGTGCTTTCCAACTTCACTGATGCTGCTCCTCTCCACTGCTTGCCAACCACCTCTCCCAAATTTTGGACGTCGCCCCCTCACAGGCTCTTCAATCTCAACTTTGATGGAGCCTCTAAAGGTAATCCCGGCAAGGTTGGCTTTGGGGAATTTTCTGAAATTCTAAAGGTTCTCCCCTGCATATCTTCTTTGGCTCCATTGGTTGGGACAGCAACAATTATGCTGAGCTATAGGGTCTCATCCAGGGTATCATCATAGCAAGGGAGCTCAATTTCTTTCCTCTTGAAGTAGAAGGAGATTCTCATATTATCATTCAAGCAGCAACTCGCCTCCTCCATGGCACTTCAGCCTCAAAAGTCTCCAACAGCTAGCGCTTATCAACCAAAATGAGTCAACTGGAACAATGGATTCAAATCTACAAAGCCATCACTTTTAATGATGTCCGAAGGAAATCCAATGTAGTGGCAGATCTCCTTACCAATAAGGGAATCGACCATGAGTCTCTGCTAATCTCTAGCAGCTTCCAATATGTTGAAGATGAAACTCTACGAACTACCTGCAACCAACTAGTGCATAAGGATCTTGAACCCCCGAATGTGGGTGCTAGTCACTGAGAGTCCACCAAACGCCCAAAGCATGCAAATACACCTGACGTGCATTCACCTAGACATCCCACACTGCTCATGGGAGATCTTGGCAATAAACTCCAGTATAAGGGAGGTAAAGGTTGGTCTTTTCCTTCTCACTGGCATCCCTGGCATTCAATGGTTGATAATACGTTGGCTTTGATGGCGAGGGTACCCATCAACCCCCTGTAGAAATAATACAAAAAATATGTATACCAATAGATTCAATATGATCATGCGATATGCTAAAGCAAGATTCTGAATCCTCCTACAAATTAATTGCGAAAAATAAATACGATCGCACAATCACACCAAGTAAAATAAAGAAGCAAATCAATCCACAGCACATATATTTTTCCTGGGGAAAGCTTGCTGCTCAAAACCCCTCTATCTCTATTGTATAATGAACCAAGGAAACATGTAACAATACAATGCACTCTTCTCACAAGAGTCTGTTGCACTATCTTGACTGTCTCACACTGATCCAGACAAAATTGGTCCAACACTTAGCGAATTCTCAGCCTGCCTTCATCCTACCTTTCTCACGCAATCCTTAGGTAATTAATCCCTATTATTTAGGGTAATTAGCCTTCCTTGAATGTGCAATACATCATGGGCACCTATGTTGTATATAATTGCTCCCGAGAAATTTGCTATAAATACAACTGATACATTACTTCCCTTTAACCTTTGTCTCAATTGGGTCTTCATCAGAAATCACATGCATGCAGCTATTAATAGTAAATCATCAGTCACTTGACAAATCACTGCATGGGAATTAAATCTTATTTAATTCACTTGACCTCTCACTAGTGCAACAATCAGTTACAACTAGTTAAACTGATTTTAACTCACTTAATTGAGTTAATTGATTTCTCATGCATTAAACTAATACACTAACTGCAACTTGGACTCTAAAACAAATAGAATCACTCTACATGCTTCACCAACCACCCTCAACTCGAATTTCATGAGCTAACTGAGTCTATCACACTCAGTTAACTATTACAAGTGATTATAAGACAAGATTACAATTTATTGTCCAATTTATTTAAGGGATAAATAAATTTGACACGCATTTCTTCTAATTTAATTAAGAAATAATTAAATCAAAAGCCTCAATGGTAGCTATTTATGGATGTCATTTTCTGGATGTTGTTTCTGGATGCCAATTTCACTGATTCTTGTTGCAAATTTCAACACCCCCACTTAATTTGCCTCACCTCTAGCTCGCCTAATTCTGGTTCAATTTGCAGACGGGCTCTCCCTTTTGTTCCTTTAGCATTCTTTTACTCGCTTCATCCTGCATCTTGCCTCTGTCAACACCTTGCTCTAATTTTGGCATTGGAAACTATGCCTCCTCGCCATCACATGTGCTCCCTCCGAAGCTGAGGTAGAAGTGAACCTTCCCATCACCCCTATCGAGGCTCATCTATTTATCTGAGGTCCATGATGGAGGTTATGGATGCTTCTTCGAGCTCCTGTCTCTCGGTTCCTCCCCCACCAGACCCTGAGTGCATCTTGGAACCAGACTCTAGGGTGCATTACAACGAAGGTCTCTCCAGCACCAACAGCTCCAACAAATTGGGAGGAATAGGAAGCGTAAGTCCACCATCCTGGTCTTTGTGCCTCCTATTCGCAAGGAATTGTGTAGCCTCCCCGTCAAACTCCTTTTGGACGACGACATGGGCTTTCGGTCTCTCCATCCCGATGGTAGCTGGCAAAAGGAGGAAATGGGCATCAACCAGGGTGTGGAAGATTTGACTATTCAGGGCCTCGAGTCCCCCTCGCAACCAACGATGTCCTCAGCCTTGCCATCTGCTGCAGAGGAAGACAGGGGTTTGAAATTCGGTTGCTTGGTCCTGGAAAAGACCCCTGATTACGAGGATGATGAGAAAAATCTCTCTAGCTGTCAGTTGTTATTTTTCTCTTTTTGTCTATATAGGCTCATAGTTGTTTTCTTTGCTTATTACCGTAATCTAGACAGACGGGATACATTAAGATACTCTATGAGTTGGTTTCCCCATGAAGGGAAACTCCAACTCTTGCTTTTTTGTCCATGAATCGGACAGGGGTAGGCTAATCTTCTCAAGCTACCGCCTAATCTATTATGTCTTTCTGTATGATATTTTGTACCATAATTAATAGAAGCTAGCCTCATTCATAAAATTAAAAAATAAAAATAAAAATGGTTAATTAATTAGTGAATTGTATAGAAAAGGCATGTCTCTAAGGACATGACCATTTGTGAAAGGGTACCAACCTAGGTATATATATGGGACCCTTAGTTGTAATCACATCATTTCACTTGTATTCAAATATTCTAATATATAATTACTTGCCCTACAATGGATTTCTTTGTCTTCGAAGTATTCTGAAGATTATTGTTGCATATGAGAAATTTGTTTGTTACAATGGTATCAGAGTGGTTCAATGATTTGGCCGCTCAACTGCTGCACAGAGCCAGTTTGATGTGGTTGTTGGCCATCGAAACTCATCAACCTTATTGTCGTTGAAGTGTTTCGCTACACAGTGTGGAGGTTCTCCATTTTGCAGGTTTCATCCTCAGGCCTTTGACCATTTAAAAATTATATATATATATATATATATATATATATATATATATATATATATATATATATATATATATATATATATATATATATATATATAAACCATAAAAATATCAAATACTAAAAAAAAAAAAATACTTGTGTCAAAAAAATTCAAAATACGAATTTAATATATATATTAAAAAAAATATATTATTAAAAATCTAAAGAAAACAGAGATCAAGATAGAAAGAAAAATAACAAAATATATATATATATATATATATATATATATATATATATATATATTTCAAAAAAAAATTAAAAATTGGGAAAAAAAATATCGAATTACTAAGAAAAATATATTTAAAAGAATCATAAAATAATTAAATTAAAAATAAAATAAAATAAACTTACATGTCTGTCGTTTTCAAATCCCTCATCCCCTTGAGCCACCTAGACACAATGACACTGCATGTTCGTTTTTGGTAGCAGCAGCCACATCTAGTCGCCACATTGTTGGCCAGTTCAATCCACACTGTTGTCGCATTTTTCCCATCGTGGTAAATGTCACCATAGAAACCATAACATCTCTTTGAACTAGGCAAGCCACGATTGTTTCCATCTACAAGCCACATCATATACATTATAACTGGACACAATATTTGCAGAAAATATCATTCATAGTTAGAGAATTGTTTTTGAGAAAAAAACAACTTTCTGAATCTTGTATAGGCGACACCATTAAACAAATTTCACAAAAAAAATTGGCTAGAAATTCATCATATATAATTGCAATACTTTGAACACAAAAACATCCATTGTAGGACAAGTAATTATATATCAGAGTATTTGAATACAAGTGAGATGATGTGATTACAAACGAGGGTCTCATATATATACCTAGGTAAGTACCCTTTCACAAATGGGAATGTCCTTAAAGACAAACATATTCTATACTAATCACTAATTAATTAACCATTATTATTCATTATTATTATTATTTATATTATTTGTATATATTGTATTCATAACATTGTCTTCCTTTTCAAAGCTCACTGATGAAAAGGCTTAATCTCTTTTGTTGTTTTCAATGTCTTCTCGTTTCAAAATTGTCATCTTCTTTGATACAAGATGATATGATCCTCTAAGCAATAAACAAAATCGTCGAACTGAGAATGGATCTGACCATCCTAAATCAATCTTCTGTGAAATATTTTGGTTACTTAAAACTTGTGATGAATTGTTATCATTGGACTAAATTGTGCATATTTCAATATTCTTCGGAACATAAGTTTGTTGTTTATGTTATGAGTGATACATACACGCAAATTGATTGACATGTCTACTCTTGTGATTCAGATGTCGATAAAGAATTCTAATGATTTGATTTTCCTTTATTTTTTTGTGTCGTTTTCTCGATTTACTTGAAGTACCTGATTTCCTTTAACTATGGAAGTTGCATTGTTAATTTATAAAGACAGAGATTCAAAAAATAAAAAATAAAAAGAATTTAATTATTAAAAATTTATTTTTAATAAAGTAAAGTCAAAAAATTAAATAAAAAAGAGTACTTGGAAGTAAAGTAATAAAAAGAGTATCTAAAGAGTGAAAAAAAGGGGTAAAATAAAAATAAAGGGTATTTAAAAAAAAAAAAAAATCATTAAAGAAGGTTCCATACAAAGTTAAAAGAAGTGAAGAAAAGGGAAAAAATATGGGTTTATTTTTAAGATGTTTTTTTGTTCAGAGGGATATTCTAATTGTCAAGAGTCATTCAGAAATCAAAATATCATTCATAGTTAGAGAATTGTTTTCGAGAAAAATACCACTTTCTGAATCTTGTATAGGCGACACCATTAAACAACTTTCACAAGAACCGTTGGTCAAAAATTCATCATATATAACTGCAATACTTTGAAGACGAAGACATCCATCGTAGGTTAAGTAATTATATATTAAAATATTTGAATACAAGTGAGATGATGTGATTACAATTGAGGGTCTGATATATATACCTAGGTAGCTACCATTTCACAAATGGTCGTGTCCTCAGAGACATGTCTCTTCTATACTAATCACTAATTAATTAACCATTATTATTATTTATAGTATTTATATGATGAAATGGCTTAATCTATTTTTTTGTTTTCATTGTCTTCTCATTTCAAAAGTGTCATCTTCTTTGATACAATACAATATGATCATCTGAGTATTAAAAAAAAAAACGAACTGAGAATGGATCTGACCATCCTAAATCAATCTTCTGTAAAATATTTTGGTTACTAAAAACTTGTGATGAATTGTTATTGCTAGACTGAATTGTGCATACTTCGATAATCTTCAGAACATAAGTTTGTTGTTTATGTTATGAGTGATACAGATACGCAAATTGATTAACATGTCTACTCCTGTGGTTCATATGTCGACAAGGAATTCTAGTGATTTGATTTTCCCTTATTTTGTTTGTGTCATTTTCTTGAATTACTTGAAGTACCTGATTTCTTTTAATTATGGAAGTTGCATGGTTAATTTTTGGACCTTCACTCGAAACTTTCATTGTTTGAACTACAACTTCTGAGTACATATTTACTTTAACTGGTTTATCCTCTTCTTGAGTTGCGATATTGATTGGCTCGATATTTGTTCCTTTATCTTCAACTTGGACTATTATGATTGGGGACTTCGATACTTCTTCTTGAGTAAGTTATTCTAACTTGTCTTTTGTTAAGTCCCTATATTAATAGTGTAGTCCCTTATTATGTTAGTGTAGCCCCTTTTATTGTTATTGTTGTACCCCTGTAACCCTCATATTGTTATTATTGTGCCCTTACATTATTATTATTAGGTCGGCTAGAATTACATTGTGGCCCCACTAGGATTATATTGTGGCCCCATGGACTCCTATAGATAGAAGGAGGTTTTGTTCATTTGTATCATCCAAGAATTGTTCATTTATGTAATGTATTGGAGGTTGCCCCCTCGAAGTGGCTTATTTATAAGGCGTTGATATCTCTTTTCTATTTTTGAGTCAAGTTACACAACATTTGTCATCGAGCTGACTCTAGGTTTCGCCGCTCCAAACAAAGTCATCGTGGAATTTTCGCTATAACTTTTTCTTTTTTCTCTACGAAGTTTCGAATCCGAAATTTTTAGGTGCGAAAACTGAAATCCCGAGGAAGATTTCCTAAAATTTCGTAGCTTGGTTCGTAATATTTTCTGAGATAAGGATCTCATGGAAGTTTAGCTCCTTTCTCGTGCTCCTAAACAGGTCATCATGGCATTTGCGCTATAACTTTTTTTCTACTGATGTTCCGAATCTGAAATTTTTATGGTGCAAAGTTGAAATCCTAAGGAAACTCGTCAAAACATTTCATAGCTTGGTTCACAATATTTTTGGAGATATGATCTGTGGAAGGTAGTGCTTTTTTTCATGCTCCCGAATTTCATCTTAAAAAGGTGATCGTGGGAAAATTTCAATAACTCTCTCTCTGAGCATCGGATTGGAGTGCCCTAAAAATTGGTCACAATTACACGGACATTAGTTTCTTGGCTATCAATTTCGTAGGCTAAGGACTTAAACAAGACACGTGGGAAGTCTTACAGTCGCTCTTACCGAACTAGTCCATAATTAGGTCACTGTGGGAGATTGACATAACAATTCTCTACCTATTAGGTCATTTGTGGGAGATGTAAATGATGTGGCTTGTAGGTGTCAACAATCGTGGCTTATCTAGTTCAAAGAGATGTTACGGTTTCAGTGGCCACATTTACCACAATGGGAAAAGACGACAACGGTGTGGCTTTGAAATGGCCAACAATGTGATGACTAGATGTGACGGCTGCTACCAAGTGTGTCATTGTGTCTAGGTGGTTCTGGGCGTCTAGGTGGTTCAAGCGCAGAGGATGAGAGATCCGGCAGCAGCGGACAGGTAAGTATTTTTTTAATTATTTTTATGAATTTTTTGAAGTATTTTTTTCTCATTATTTCAGTTTTTTCTTTTTCAATTTTTTTTATTTTTTTTAATATTTTCTTATTTTTCTTATTATCTTGTTCTTTCTTTTTCTTTTTTTAATAGTTTTTTTCTAAATTTTTGTATTTTAATTTTTTCAATACAACAGTTTTTTTTTTTTTTTTCTTTATTTTTATATTTGATTTTTTTGGGTTAAATTATACATATTTTTTCTTTTTTTTAAATGGCCAAAGGCTTAAGGATGAAACCTGCAAAATGGAGAACCTCCACACTGTGTAGCAAAACGCTTTAACGACAACAAGCTTAGGAATTTGAGTTCTATGATCCATAAATTATGTATCAAATCTTTCGGTGAAAATCACATTGGAGAAATTTGTGTCAACGCGTTTCGAAGTGGTTCATCATCAGGACAAGATGCGAAATCTTATCTAGGACTCGGCTTAAATAGATAATGAAACTCCAAATAGCCGTTGTACAATAATAGCTAGTTTGACCATTAAAAAATTAAATAAATAAATAAACAATAAACAATAAATAAATAAAAATATAAAAATATAAAATATAAAAAATAAATAAATAAATATAAATTTAGACGAATTTCGACTATCAAACTAGAGGATCAAACAACTCTGATACCAATGTAACGAACAAAGTTCATATACGTAGCAATTATCTTCAGAATACTTTGAAGACAAACACATCCATTATAAGACAAGTAATTATATATTAGAATGTTTGATACCTAGGTACATAATATATTATATATTAAAATGTTTGTAAAACAAATAATACAAGTGACATGATTTGATTACCGCTGAAGGTCTCATATATACACCTAGGTAGGTACCCTTTCACAAATGGTCATCGTCATTACTGGTCATCTACTTAAAGACATGTCTCTTCTATACTAATCACTAATTAATTAAACATTATTATTAATATTATTATTATTTATATTATTTGTATATATTTTATTCATAATAGTTTTGCAGGCTCTGTGTGAAATAACATCAAGCATCAGATATTCTAGTGTGATTAGGTATTGTTGAGCCTGGCAAGCGGAACTCTATACCTAGTCCGCAGTTTCTGTTTGTATTGAGTTCACTTTATAGCCACGCTTTGTGGCCTAGATTCCGTAAAGAAGTCGAAATCTGTTTTGGATTGTTGCCTTTGACATTTTTCGCTTTGTTGAAGTAACATTGCAAGTCTTGGTCGTTCTTGAAAAACGTTGTACGCATAACGTCGGTTTTGTCATTGCATATCTGAAGCGATTACTGAACAGTGTGCCTAGGTCTTCTTTGAAGAACGGCTCTCATAGCATTGTAGTTTCAATAGAGCATCAGTTGATGGATTTTGGCTTACATACTTGATCTGTGTAGTGACTGCAGTGTGTTTGAGGCATGCGGATAGTAAGAGCAGAATTCACTCTTATTACATGCATAGATCCTTGTAAAGTTCTTAAAGCAGTGAGGGTTTAAGACATCGTGAGCACCTAAAAGTTAAAACTAGTGGCCTAATTATTCTGAGCATAGGGGTTTTTGTTATACTCATCTCTGATGAATCAATCTATGCAATGGCATAATTGTAGCAGTACGAGCACATATTCACACTTTTGTACATACATCTATACATTAAGCGGTCAGTTCAAGACACATTTAAACTGGGATTTCAATTTCCTATGGTGGTAAAGTTTTGATCTAGCAAGACATTCCATAACTATCGAAGACCTCCATCAAAGACAAATCGAAGGCACAAAGGAGCACCATTTTGTGATCGATAAGCATGTAAGAAGGACATACACAGACCTGTGCCTATTATGTTTTTACATAACTGGATCCAAGGCAAGTCACAAGCAGCACAGAAGCCTAATATAAAACCTGAGGAAGTTATAATGATATGCTTTAAATCCTATTCTGATCTGGTGATGTCCAGTGACTGGGG
This sequence comes from Pinus albicaulis, assembly GCA_034641835.2. Lineage (NCBI taxonomy): Eukaryota > Viridiplantae > Streptophyta > Pinopsida > Pinales > Pinaceae > Pinus > Pinus albicaulis. The sequence goes on from CM076571.1 coordinate 935,853, forward strand.
ACTATTGCAATACCATGAGGAAGAAAGAAAAGACAAAAAAACATAATCTAGTTAAGACTAAGAATAGAACCTTGAGTCCTCTCATCCATCTGAAAAACAAGTTGCAAAAGTTTTGAGGTTTCATTGTCTATGCAGCAAAAAGGGCTTTGGTTGTGCAGTAAGAGCCTTAGCAAAACACAGGTTGAGCAGGGACATCATTTCAGCTTAGAATGCAGACATTGATCTTCCATTAGCAGCAAAGCAATGTGACCAGTGACATGGAGACCATACAACAATCTATGTAATTGATAAGGTATGGGATTGTAATGAGAATTAGAAATAGTGACCCTTTGTTGACAATATAGCAGTGATGTGACAACAGTGAGACAGTGACAATTATATATATGCTGACAGTGACAGAGTAATCATTTTTTACAATAATCCTTGACAATAATGCTTGTATATGATTGAAACCCTAATCATTAATCCTTGATGTGAAGAAAAACAATATGACATTACAGTGATGAAAAGATGATGATCTCTTGAGAATTCGATATTGTTAGAAATTAATGGAGAAAGTTAAGTTAGGATAGGATTGAGATTCTAATTCTAGATCTCAGATCCTAATATTCAGGGAGTGGTTCAAACCACCCGATTGTGAGAAAGCCTATATGTACTAGGCTGTTCTCTTGACTCAATGTATCAGTGTGTGTGGATGTTTGTACACTCTCCAGGTTCTCACCTGGAGAGTCATTTAGCTATTCAATTTTATCATGGTATTAGAGCGCACAAGATCAGAGACCTGTGCGTTGGGAGGCCAAGAGCCTGAGTGAAGAGCGCTGCTTTGAAGTGGAGCGTTGTTCCTGCTAATCCGTGAAGGCCGTGAAGGCGAATTTGCGTGTCTGTTGGTGAGTGCTTGCGTCATCGACTGCGCTGTGCGTGCTGGGGTCCATGAGATCCGTTCTGCAGTGAGATATTATTGCAGCGACTGTGACTGGTTAATTGCAGTCAGTGGATCCGTTCTAGTTAATTGCTCCTGGATGTGTGAGGAGCGCTCCCATGGTAAAGAAGGAGCCTGTGAGCTCGTGTAGCGCTGCTGGATCCCGTGACGAGGGAACAGAGATTGCAAGAGAAACGCAGATATTGGAGAATCGGATCTGCGTGGTGGAGTGTTGTGGAGCGTTGTGAAGCTCTGTGGTGCAGCGGCATCTGGATTGCCTCTTGTGTAAGCCCCATGGTGGACGACTTGATACATCGGTTATACGCCTGTGGGTAGGGAACGTCCGGTCTGTGCTGCTCTTCCGCGTGACAAAGAGCCTGTTACATGGACAATCATCCCGTCGTAGAGCCTGCGTAGAGGATCGGGTTCATTGGTTGATGCAATCTGTGGTGTATGGATGCCGACTGTTTGAAGGCCACCGTAAGGGAGACTCAGTCACCGAGTGGAATTGAGGGATTGAGTAGCATTGTGAGGCTGTAGCGTTGTAAGCTGAGTTGCCAGCCCATGTGAGCCACGCATGTGAAGGAGGCATAGTGCTTGTGTTGACGCTGTTGAGGGGGCGTTAACCAGCAAAGTGGCAAAGGAGTGTTTCTGTCTTTAGGCTGTGAGCTTGTGCCGCAATCTATTTTCAGTGAAATTAGGGGACATTTTGTATTGGATTCGTGTCAAGTTCTGATCCCCGGAGATTGGAGACGATGGCATGGCTGCTGGATCAAAGCTCAGATTCTTATAATGCACTATATATCGAGGTATCGCCTAATAAGGATCGTATACCACAAACTCGTCAAACATTGTGCCTCCCGTTGCATTTTCTTCTCTCTTCGAAAACAGTGAGTCGTATCCTCTCTTATTGACGTTCTCTTTATTCAGGCCTGCTTTAGCCTTTTTTGAACTATCAAAGTTCTGCCGACAAGAACTTCGCAAAGCAAGAGTTTATTGTTGCCTTTTGTATAAATTTTCTGTGCATTTTTTTATGAATCCGTCGCAAAATATATCCCCTGCCCAAACATATTTCTCAAGGGGATCCACAACTTGGCACGACGTCCTGCACAACTGAGATCTGATGGAATTCCTAGATTGTCCAAGTTTCGAATTAATGTAATATACGAAGTTTCTAGATGCGTTATTTCAGATTTGCGCCGGAATATAGTCATAATATTCTTGGCTAGATCGTTCGTTAGCAAACTTTTTATTTTTTGTCTCTTGGACGACTCCATGGATGCAGTATAAACAGTTATTCACAGTTCAATCAACATTTCCTCAGAGATTACCTTGCTGCCTTGAATGAATTTTCTGTGGTCGAAACCCTTGGCTGCGACAAACCAAGCGTTGTGCATTTGTGATTTTGTTTCAGATTTGCGTATTGTTGTGTGATGTGATTGTATGATCTAGGCATCGCATCCTAGAGCTGAGCTCCTATGCTGCCCATGTTTACAGCGATCTAGAGAATCGCAGATATATGACGACACGTTAGTCAAAGACGTAATCTGCAATTCAATAGTGTGTTGGTTGGCGTGAATCGGTGGAGCAGCGCGGTAAACTGTGTGGAGGTCGTGAAGGCCTAGCTTGGCAAGTCCTTTGGTGAAGACTGTGACAAAGGTTGTTGCCAGATTGAGCCTGTCAGCTGTAGCCCGATCTGGATTGTTGGATTCCCATTGGAAAATATAGTGGCCGAAGTGGCAAAGACGAGAAAGACTCACGGATCTGCTGGTGTGGTGTATGATTTGATGCTGGTGCGTGGATTGATAGGATATGCTGGTGTGTTAATCGATTTGATCTGCTGGTGAAACAGGGATTTGAGCCATCGTGGGGCAGCGAAGGTGGAAGAAGTGTTCTGGCAAGGGAGAAAATAGAAGGAGAAAATGGGTCGTCAAAGTAAATTGAAAGAGTCTCGAAGAAAATTCAGGAAAAAGCATCAACGGAGAAGTGCAAAATATTGTGTTGCAGAATTTTGTGATTTGTTTCAGGTTGACGGTGATGGACCAACTGCTGATCAAGGTGCTGATTTGGAATTTGGTGAGATTATTAAATTGTTAATGCCAGATTTACCATCTTTTTCAGGTATGAATTATGAAAGCTAGACAATGAAATAAAAACAGTGCTATGGAAGTTAAATTTACTGGATTATATTGAAGATGTTATTAACGATAGTGGAGATACAGTAGCATTAAGTCTTATAACATCTGCAGTAGATGACAATATCATATTCAACATAATATATGAATATGTAGAGATTCCTAGTACAAAGTTTTTATGGGATGTTTTAGAAATGAAACACTATTTGAATAAGGGCAATGATGCTACAGATATTGCTCTTGATAATGATCCCATATTTGATTGTGAAACTGAAGATGCAGTGATGGGTGATAAATGTGTATCTGTAATTGAAACTTGTAATGATGAAAACACATCCATTATTGTAGAACCTAAAAGTTTTCCTGATGCAGAAATCAAGTTTGATGAGACTTATATATCCAATGATGAGTGGACCAATTTGATGATTGAAAAACATCAAATTGACACCACTGCTGGGGAGAAGGAAGTATTATCTCACATGCATCAAGTGTATTGATGTTTGTAGCAATAAAACTGGCTATGGAAATTAAATAGCGGAAAAGAATAGCAGGGAGAGACAGAAATGAAAGCCCATATATGGATGAAGACAAAAATATTGGTAGGTAAGAATTAGATAAATTTTGGCAGAATTGTTTCTTGAAGCATAGCCTAAAACACAATGTCTTTAAGTAATTAACACATAAATGGCTGCAATTATTTAAGATATCATCGCCGATGTTCAAGATGATTGACACCTAAAGGAGAGGTGTAACAGCCCCATTGATCAACAATATCTTCACAGAAGGATGGAGAAATGTAAACCATATTTTTTGTGTGAATGAGTGTGCATCACCATCATGGCAAAGAAAGTGAAGATGAAGCCTCATCGAATGAACAAATATGGTCTCAGGAGCATAAAGACTAAGATGAAAACTCTGTTACCAAGTTTTTTATGTCTTTTACCATTGTAAGCCTAGCTGAGACTAGACCAGCAGGCGTATGTTATCATATGTTATTGTTCTGTACCATTTTTCCATTAAGGGGGAGTGTTAGAAATTAATGGAGAAAGTTAAGTTAGGATAGGATTGAGATTCTAATTCTAAATCTCAGATCCTAATATTCAGGGAGTGGTTCAAACCACCCGATTGTGAGAAAGCCTATATGTACTAGGCTGTTCTCTTGACTCAATGTATCAGATTGTGTGAGTGTGTTTGTACACTCTCTAGGTTCTCACCTAGAGAGCCATTTCATTCATTTTATCAGATATGATGGAAACCTGTGACATATAGTTGATAGTGGACAGTGAGAGAAGTAGAGAGAGTTGTGTAGCAACAAAGTTAATTCGTGTAGCAGTAGCAGTGGCAGAGGTATGTTCAGTTGGGGTTTGTTATGACAAGAAGACTGCATAGGAAGTAAGAGCAGTAGTAGTGAGCAGTGTGTCTGTGTAGCAGCAGCAGAGGCAATAGTGGTTGCATAGGAGTGCAGTGGTGAAGAAGCAAGTGTGGCAACAGTGAAATGTGAAGGCAGTTGTGAAATGTATTGTAGCAGTAGCAGCATTGATTAGTTGATTGTAAGGGGTACTGGAGACTCCTGCAGACTTAGTTCTTCAGACTAGGAGAGTCTAGTACTTCCTTCCAGGATTAGCTTGTAAATTGTTGTATGTACATGATACATAACTGAGCTTATTGTTAATTCATTCTTGTGTACTGTCAATTTCATGTGATGTGGTTTCTTGTACTTCAGGTTCATTGTTCTGAATAAATGTTTAAATTAACTAACCAATTGTAAAATCAGGGAAATATTGATTCAACCCCCTTTCAGTATTTCCAACATTCCTGACCAAGCACTAACTATGTTCGGCTACAGAGATAGGGGAATTTGAGATATCTTTTGCATTACCACTGATGCAAAAATGAGCTCTCTTCATCTTCTCGTGAAGGTCAGCTCCATTCTTGATCCTGAAAAAAAAACCTACTACAATTGAAAATTAAAAGGATTTTGCCTGTAGAGAGGATAAAAAAATAAAGAAATCCCATGAAGACATTGTTGAAGGGGAAATTAAACCTGCCATCTCTAAATATGTCAAATCTGTACAGCATTTAGTTAATTGCCCAACACTTGGCTTTACTAAAAAACCTAACGAGTCATCAAATAGAAGATTGGGATGTAAGTTTCTTTAATTAAATGGGACTAAAACGTAGATGTAGGAGCAGAATTTTGTGCATGAATATAGGCATTCGAATTTGTTCATTTACATGAAGGCTCCATTGGGAAAGGGAAGGATTGTCAGTTGTGGGTAGAATAGCAAGTATACATGAAGCCTAATTCAATGTTACCAACATAGCATTGGGATAAAACCTGAAAGGTTTGGAAAATCAAAAAATTGTAAAAATCAAGAAAATAGTAAAACATTGGCTAGGCCTAAAAATTGTGATTTTGTAATTTTCTCAGAATAAAATTGGTATGTTTGCAAACCAGGGTTTCTTCAGCACATCATGTCTGCCCCTCATGATATGCCCTTCATTAATGGCATTACTATATCCATTCTTTTATGCTCGTCTGACTGATTGGTCAACCAAATAACACCTATAGATCTGGTTTCATTCTTACAGTGCAATATCGATGCACATCTCTCTGGAAGTTCTACCACGTGGCAATTCAAAACTTCGAAACACAATTATAAAAAAATCGTGAAGTGAAGTGTAACCTGTGTTGAAAGAAAATTCATGAACTGATGGAATTCTTCTGTCACATATATGTAATGGATAAAAACCTCTATTGGATGTGATGGTGTTACAAATCAGCATTTGGAATAATTTGGAAGTTATTCGAGGTTCAATAGAGTGGTCGGAAGAAAAACAAAAGCATGGCGACAAGAAACAAAATAAAGATGAAGTTGTTGTTGGAAGGAATGAAGCCTCTGTGCACTGAATTATTCCATCCTTTAGGCAAGTGAGGCCACAATAGGCCTCAGTTGTTGCATTCCTTGACTGCATATGTTCAAGAGGCTCCGCCCCTCAGCTTACAAGCATGTCTTGAGTATCCTTCATTAATCCTTTTTTGGTTATTTCATTGTGCAAAGTTTACAAAGTACGAAATTTTATCAGAGGGCAGTTCTCAGTGAAACCGGTGATGTGATAATCAACTCTTAATCATATTGTCTACCAACTGATGGCAATTTTGCATTGATTGAATTCACCTGGAAAGTCAAAGCTCAAAAATGTTCGCACGATTCAAGTATGGGTGGATAAATTTCTGAAATGAGTATCCAGATATTTTAAGAAGGCCCTAAATTGTGAAAACGACAGTAAAAAATATGACTTCATTCTTATCGGGGAGGGCAGCTAAACAGAATCCAGGATTAATGGTGAATTATTCCCAACAACGCATCTATATTTTCTCTCTTACAATCTGTTCATTTCAAAATTGTTTCCAACTTATTTTCATGAGTTAAAATAGTATGATCACACCCCTATGTGTTCCAAGAAAATTGTCGAGGCAGTGTTAATCACATGCAATCCAGTTACGAGAACAAGGTGACTGTTTGAACGCCTGAAGACATGCATTTTGGTGCCTTTTCAAGTGTCAATTTCAAATAGACATACTATCAGAATTAAAGCTCTCCTACCTGCCTATCTTGGTTGTCGCTACTAATAAAACCCTTCGAGGCCTCATTCTGGCAATCTAACAGTTGTGAGATGGGAACCATTATAGACAATTTAGAAAGGTTTGGTACCCAAATTTGAGAAGCCAACCTACTAAGAAATTTTCAATACTAAATGCCATCAAAATACTTGTTTCTGAAGGGGCTGATATATGATGGGTTTTGAGATGCCAAAAGAAAAATAGTATTGAAATGGGCACTGCAGTTGTCACTCTTGGTTTTCTTTTCAACGCACTATTCTAAGCCACAAGGATCACCCATCATCCATGGGCTAATGAAGTAATCCATGGCATCGTGTTGTGAATACACTTTATAAAAAAATAATGTAAATATAGTAATGTTTAAATAATGAACATTAATTAGTAATTAGTACTTAAGGGACATCTCTAATAGGACATGGCCTTCCATGAAGAGGCACCTGCCTAGGTATATAAGCGGATCTCATTCGTAACAATCATCATCTCATATCTCCAGTACATTTTCATATAATTTATTTACTATCCTATTATGGATATTTTAATGCAGCATGTGGGATGCAATTAGAAAGCCATAATTACTCGGCTATTGGACTGCTATAGCATTTCGAACAAGAGCACATACTACTCGTGGTAGTTACAAATTGATAGCAGAACAGTTGAAGTGTTTCCGTAAGTTTTGGAAGGTTGTTCCAAAGATCTCTAAGCAAAATATAACGTAGGGCAGTCTTGCTGGTTGTGATAAACAGACTTTACTTACATTTCTAATCGATTTAGAGGCACCAGACAAAAGAATGTCACTACCCAGAGAGGATGATTATTGTTGTAGATTGTTCAGTTGATGGGTGTTACCAGCATCATAAAGAATGTACCTGTAATAAGAAGATTTAAGGTGGGTCGGGTTTGCAAAGACTAACCATCACCAGCAAATAATGTTTCCTTCCATTAGATTTGAAGCTTTTAAATCTAACCGAGGGATAATCAAGGGTTTGCAAGTATGTTTTCCAGTTAAAAAATATCCTCCAATTTGCAGCTACAGGACCAAGGGTTTGTGTTTGTTTTTCATTCTTTCTTTATCTCATTAACAACAATTATCTTTTAGATCATAATATTTCCTCTAGTGTGATATGGGACAATTGTGCAAGTGTATAAGCAGCTGATTTATGCCAGTATTAACTTGAGACCGACTTGTGCATGGAGAATACCCTAGCAAATGAGTGCACGTTTGACATATCGATCAGCAAACAAAATTTACAGTAGAATAGGAAGTAGCTATTGTTTAAGACTTTTCTGGAGAGCATCACAAGTTCTATAGGTCTGTTTCACATAGTATGCAGAAGAATCCCTGAAGAAGCTTAACCTAAGCTTCTGTGAACAGATATATAATATCAAACAGAATGAATATCCTAGGAATAAAAGCAAACAGCTGAACTTATGTTTCAGGAAAATTATGTGCATCAGGCCCAACATTTTTTATCTTGAACGCTATTCACCTTAAGGCCTAGTTTAAGGCTCAATTGGCAGGTTCTAAGGGTATATTTGCTGAGCAGTGTTATCAATGATGTCAAAGTAAATTGTCAAGTACAGCGAAATTGTTTAGATGTTGTACACCACATGAACATTCCGATGTCTCCAAAGTATGAATGTTGTACACCACATGAACATTCTGATGTCTTCAAAGTATGACTGACAATATATCTAGAACACTTGGCAGGTGAAATTATTGGTCCCTAGTGCTCTCTGGTGAATGCTTATCATGACAATGACACAGAAAGTATCTTCTTGAATGAGATCCAAAGTCTGAGACAGGATTCCTTGCATGGAGAGCTTCAACAGTATTTAGATACTGTACCACAATTTCACAATTTCACACTATATATATATATAACTTGTGGCATCCAAATGGGAGTTGAGTGGCATCGAATCTTGTGTAAGAATCCTCTGTTCTACATACAGGCCAAGCTCTATAGCTATATCTGTAGAAGGCCAAGGCAGTTTGAAGTATTTCACCTTAACAGAATGAGATCTCTGATCAAAAATGTCTTCTGGGCATATTGCAGTGATATCTGAAAGTCAAGTTGTGGAGAAACGACGGCCTATCCAAGTGAATTCATGAGTATAAAAGCTTTGACTGTAATGATTTTGAAGCTGTGAAGAAGAACAAGAGAAACAATTCAGACCAGTGAAGAAGATCAAAATGGAGCGATTTGTGGTCTCTATTCTGTTCTGGATTAAGGATTATTGGTGGGTTATCTGATCAAATTCTGGAGCATTGTTGAATCTATCTATTGTTGGGAAATCAGCCCTCTAGTGACACAGACTTCGGATCTGAGGCAAAGAATAGAATTTGGCCCTGAGATCTTGGACCAAACCTTGAACTGAGCCTTGAAGAAATTTTTAAAATGTCTTTGGAGCAGATGTTGGGGAGTATTTGAAGCAGCTTTTGAACTGTTTTTAGAGCAGACTTTGAAGAGCCTTTTGGAGCAGCCTTGAAGCCACTTGAAGACATCTTGGAGATTTTGGAGCAGACTCTGGAGACCTCCTGAAACAGACCTTGGAGCCTGTTTGAAGCAGATTTGAAGCTGATCTTGGAGACCTCTGAAGCAGACTTGAAGACACTTGTTGAAACAGATTTTGATGACCCTTTTGGAGCAGCCATTGGAGACAGTGTTTTGGAAGTATCTTAACAAAATTTCGAAAGAATGCACTGAGAGGATTGGTGTCCTCATAACTGGATTAGCCTGAGAGAATTGGTGTCTTCAATAAGACCAGGTTGGTGCCTAGATTTGCATTTGAGGGTTGGACTCCTCATTCAAGGTTGGAGCCTTGAAAACTCTGAAGATTTTGTTGCACAGGTTGGAGCCTGCATTTGTAAGTGAGGATTGGAGTGCTCACTTATATTCTGAATAATAAAATCATTTTTGTTCTGGTATTAATTGTGCTTCTCATATGTGAAAAATATTAACTGGCATAATATAACAATTAAAAAGAATACTGATTCAGCTCCCCTGTCAGTGTTTCCAACAATATTCACCATCAGAAAGGAGTGCTCCACCTAAGTAATCCTCTAACACATTGTCTTGAAGAATTTGGGTCAAAAGATCATAAAGAAGTGAGGTCACTCCACCTCTTGCACAGACATTTCAAGGTCAAAACAGTTTGTTACATGGTCAAACAACAAATTATAAAGAGGGAATCCAGCAATAACAAACTCATTGATATGGTCAAAGAGTGCTTTCCTTGGTGTGTGCATCTATTTTGGATTAAAAGATGAAGTCCATATTGAAAGAGACACCCACATTGGAAGAAGACACTTAGCATAACCACCTATAATTATACTCTTTGTTTTTGTCACATGAGGTGGTTATAGGCCAGCATTTTTTGTATTATTTTTATTAATGAAGAGCACAGATCTAGAAAACTTCCATCATTTTCTTTTATTGTTTCTTCTTGGAGAAAAGAGTATCTCAACAACCCTTTGCTATTTTTTTAGGAGAAGTGAAAGAGGAACAATGATTTTTATTCACGGCATTTGGAATGAGGAGGAGGCTGCATACTATGTCATTCTTGTAATAAACGTTCAGTCTTATGCCCTAGGATGAAAGCTAGACTTCCAACAACAGGTTCATAAACAACATCATGTACTCACAGGTTGAAGTAACCAATGGAAATCGAGGGCTATGGTGTGGGTAACATTGTTGGCACTTTGGGTAGTCCATAGAATATTGAAAGGTTTATAAACGATTTACAATCAGGTATCCAAACTTTGTCATTTGACATGAAACAGAAAATGGACAGCAGGAAGAGGATATTCCAACCTTGCCACCATCTGATTTCTCTGTGAACTACAAAACTTTGGGCTCAGTTTATGAGTATGTATAACAATCCAAGAAATCACTGAGATGGATCTTGGTGAAGTTGGTAGCAGCAGCTGTTCTCAGCAGCACTTACTCTTGTAGTGTGCTTGGCTCAGGGGTAGGCCCGAATGTAATCCTTTGTTCTGTAACGCAAATTAAGGACAGCGCCAACTCTTTTGGTGTGCCAGAACGCAATTTGAGGATCGACAGAGAACTCTGTCTAACCTTTCGAGCTTCCTGTTCTTCTCCCTGGCATGCATCTTTCATCATGGCATTAGGCCACTGGGGTCGATGTCATCTGTGTTCGGGTCAGGTGGCAAGAGGAGACTATAAGAACTTCACCATCGAAGGGAGCTCCCCACATTTTGTTTCCCCGGCCTCTTCTTTTTGCGAGCAATGCAGCAAAGAGCATGCAGAACTGAAGGCAGAGATTTATGACCTGCAGGTGATGCTTCATCATCAGAGCAACTTGGAATACAACAATCTGGATGTTATGGAAAAGCAAAGCCAAAGAATCTCGTGTTTACAGGACAAAGTGGACGCTCTTCGAAGTATAATTGTGGATCTCCAGTTGCAAACTGTCAAGCCAAACAGCCCTCCAGAAGATACGAGTCAGGGCATTGATCTGAACCGCCCAGCTGATCCTGCTGACTAAGGTTCTATGTCATGACTGGTTTTTATTGCATACTTCTTTTATCTCAATTTTGCCGTGTCTATACTACTAGAAAAATAAGAGTATTGTTGCTCTCTGTAGTTTTTGTTGATATCTGGACGAGGATAGATAGTCTTCATATGTCAATTTTGATGCCCATAGCTTCAATTGCAATGTAAATCTCCTGGGTATTAGCCGCGACCGGGCACGGATTGAATGAAAAAAGTACTCATTCTTGTTAAAAAAATAAATTGGTAGCTCCCTCAAACTTTTAGTTATATCAATATGTCAGAATAATGGAGATATGTCTCTGGGCTTGAGCACCATTGAGGTACCAAAGGGAATTGAGGTTCTTAGGAACAATTGATGAAAAACACCAACAAAGGACAATATAGAACTTTTGTTGATAAGGGAGGTTATCAATGTTCAAATGCATATGCCAGACTAGTGTCATAAGTTATAACATACTACCAAAGCAGAATGAAATTTTGCAGGAATAGCTTAATAGAGATCAAAATCTATGTGCATTGGAAACTTCTAGAAAAGATCAATGTGGAGAATGCTTAAATGGGGAGGATTCAACTATGTAAGTTAAGCTAGAGAGAATGCAAAGGGCTCTTGATAAGCCAGGAATTCAACCAACAATTTCAGAATGAGCAAGCTTCACAGTCATCACATGAAAAGGACATGGACTAGGTTCAAAGATAGGTTGGAAAAAAAATTATAGGGTTGAGGTAATTATTTCTTTCTAGGAAGAGTTTGTTGCACTCCATCAACAGGTTGATTCAACGACTGCAAAAGAATCTAACACAAATGAATGGACTATGCATTTCAAGTTAGAAATAGAAGAACTGTGAGTATATTAACATGTATAACAAAGGAAAAAGAGACACTAGTAAGTATATTGGCTGAGAAAGAGGCTGAGATAAGGGCACTGATGGATAAATGGAAAAAGAAACATGAAAGAGGCAAACAAACCTGCCACTGCTGCATTCCTTATGGTGAAAAATATTGCCAAGGTAAATGAGATTCAGATGGTGGCAGAGGAAAGAGCAGTGGTCAATCTTGAGGAAGTATCAGACATATGCAGTCAAAAAATAATCTAATCAAATACATCATAAGATTCTCATTTATCCATTTTTTATTCTTCTCGATCTGTGCTGCTCCAAAGGTTTTTCATCACAAGAATGTTCTAACTTCGAATTTCCAAACAGCATAGTTCTTTCGATCAAGCTGTAATAGCACCGGTCACATTTCCCACTTAATTTAAACATTGTAAACTGTCTGAGTTAGGGACATGGGTTCCAGGGCTGAGGAGGATTTTGCTTGGGGCATATTTTGGATTTTTACTACAGCCATGAAGACTGACACATGGCAAGCAAAGGGGCATTATGGTCGTTGGCTGGACAGGCAGACACAAAAAAATCAATTAGCGATGACAAGGCCAACTAAAGCAAAAAAATCAGGAACAGAATGGACAGATGGGGAGAATTTGATTGGCTCACTAGTTTTGGCCCAAGCTGGAAAAACAACAGCAGGAAGTGGAATGGGAGCTACTAGACGACAGGCTTGACAGGTTGTGCAGAGGAGGAGAGGGAACCAAAAAAAAAAGAAAAAAAGTGGTTCAATACTATTGGGGGAGAGTACCCTGTTGAAGAGAGCGCAGGCGCTGAACAGGGTTGAGGGAGAAGGTTCAATGCAGACAGAGAGGAGAGTTGTGCAGCATCTCTGAAGTTCCTGGCCTTTTGAGCAATCTCCTAACGCCTTGGAACCTGGCTCGGGGGTGACAGCTGCATGGGAAACCTGATTGCAGCCTGTCCAGAAAAATAAAGAGACAAGAGACACAGAATGTAGGCTATCAGCTAGGGCCAAAACCTCTCCCACGTGAGAGGAAAACCCGAAAAAATTCTTCTTATAGAGACTTCAATTGACGAATACCAAAACCAAGATCTAGACCCTTGACAGAATGAAAACTCCAAGACCAAGTCACAAATATCCTTCTTTGCTTCTTCTCCTTCTTCCACAAGTCAATGCAAGTCAAACTTCTTCCTTCACTGCACTTCTCAGCTACGCTGAAACTTTGGCCTCTTTTCCACAGATCTGCAGTTTGTATTCTGCAATTTCACGTGTGTGTGGAGTAGGAACAAGTTTGGAGGTGCTTCCCTTCTTCGATCTATTTGGAAGCTTCTCTAGACAAACTCGGCTAGCTATAAAACTGACTTGGAGACCTATAGATAACCTTCTCTTGGACTGTTATGATACCACTGCATAAACCCTAGCTTTTCAGCCACACGTGTGAGGTAAGTAGTCCAAAAACAGTGCCAAATACTTTGATCTTACTCGCTGGTTATTAGGCTGCCTTCTTGTGGACTTTGCACTCCTTTTTCTACTTCAGACTTTGACCGAATTGCAGACTTGAAGATGACTGAAAGTCTTGCTCTGAAATAAGGCCGAGCTGTCCTATTTATAGTGGTTAGAGCCTCATAATTAGCTGACTTGAGAGAGGGTAAACCGACATGTCCCTTTGAGTAGGTTATTTACTCCATTTTGTAGCCGACTTGAAGGAGAGGTTTTGTGCTTGGTCTTGGAGGGCTTACATACTTATTTAACGAGTCATACAAAATGTAACATGCCCAAGAAGGGTCCTTCATACATGACATTGACTCATTCTGACTTTATGACCAATCCTAAGGACTCACAATGGGAGTCACACTAATTTTTTTTTTTTCTTCTTTGCATAAATTACATAAAATCACAATTACACATGTCCTCATGAAGACCAAACCTATTTACATTTTTCAACAATAAGCACAACTGAAAGTCTGCCTTAACCTTCAAGACACCCCGAAGAGACATTAACATGACACAATAAGATATAAAATTCAACAAATCCCGCAAGCAAACTGTTTGGAGTAACATTAAAACAACCTCAACGTAGTATGACATCTGAAGTGAGTCTAAGTTCCAAATTGTAGACAAAATGATGCCTTAGGCAAGGATCAAACTATTGTTTCATCAATATAAAGACTATTTTCTCTGGGTTATATATTTTCCCTTCTCATAGATTTGGAGATCCGAGTTCTATATTTGAAAAATGCACCATGACCCAAACGCACTTTGTATGATATATTGATGGTTCAGTCTCCCAAAAGAAAGACATGTTGATAGATAACTCTGCCCCTATTTTGATAGTTGCATGAATGAACTAATAATAAATTTTCCAAACAATATAACATCATCAGAGAAATATCTACACCCTACTTTTTAAACAAGATATGAAAATCAATATATATCATGAATGCAAAAACCTTCGGAATAGTGTAATAAACCATTAAGTTACTCAATAAAAATTGACACTGATATTTTGCAATCAGGTCAGAGAAATTCCAAAATATAAACTCTGTCAAAAGTAATGAGTTTTGAATCTAGTTCATAATTAAGAATTATTTAGGAGCCTTCTTCTTTCCTGGTATTGAAACCCTCTTCCCTTTTAATGTCCGGCAATTGTTTTTAGTGCGTTGTCCTCTGCAGGGCAAACCTGCAACATGGCGCCTTCCTCTGTAGCACTGGATTTCTATCAATCTCCTGATAGCAAGGTTGTTAAACCGTCTCTGCAATTTAACAAAATGAGCCATAATCAGGACCAAAAAGGGATTTTATTTCAGGCCCTGCTTGTTATGTAATTGAGGTCCCAGTTCTGGTATTCTATGTAGTGATCCAGGGAAGTGATTTAAATCCATAAAAATTGAACTAAAGACCACTTAGTGTGGAAATGTTACCAAACCACTGCTGACCAAACCTGCATAGGAATTGAGACAGTAAGTGGTGTTTGAACTTTGGACCAACCCCCATAACCAATCAAATCAATTCTCCATGATAAGTGGATTTTGCATCTAATCACAAAAGGCTAAGTAACCACATGATACAAATACGCATAAAAACATGAAGAAAAATCCATAACTTTGTAAAAACAATTCAAATCAGTTTTTAAAAAATTACATAAGATTTCATCTGGAAATGGCATCAATGTTACAAATTCAATCACACTCTGACAGCCAGTGGATAGGTTTGTTGGTCAAAGGAGAGATATCAATTCAAGGAAACCGAAATACACGCCGAGGAATGAACAGAGTGATCTTATGGCAGGATTTCGAATTTATCTCTCTGTTTTTCCTTGGTAGCTATTATAGATACACATTTTTGTGGAACTGACCAACAGAATTACAATTCGTGCTGAAACAGTTTAAAGAGTTAACAGCTAATATATCCTTGAAGAGTTAACAGTAATTTTGAGCTAGTTATTTAGTCAACTCAAGCAAATTGAGGCAAAAAGGGAGAGCTGCTGACAGGCTATTTGTTTCATGATACCTTGTTTTGATGCAACTTAGGATGAGATGATTCGGTCCTCTTAAAGATTGGCCTTGTACAATAGAAAATCTTTTGTGTTGCTTGACAAACATTTTCATTGTTTTAAGAAATTTCAGAGTTCCATTTTGGGGGCTACAATTCCAGTAGTAAAGACAACAATAATACTGCATTCACCATTTTTGCTTCTGGGAAGGACATCCAAAGATTCATTTGTGTAGTGTAATTCCATGTTGAGATTGTAGCTTGGAAGGTGATTCTGCATGGATCAGGTGCCATGACATGCAGCGAGTCACCTTAATTATATCCTACGGCAGCTGATTAATGAATTTCCTAAGTCAACACTTTATACGGCAATTTAATCTAACTGTTGGGTACTTTTTTATAAAAGGTAAAATAAGTCAATGACAGATTAAGTCGTAGACGTTGATCTCAATGAGTCGATATCTAATCTCAACCATTGAGATTAGGAATTTCACTCGAGATTGTTGGAAATCGGGAGGTTTTTCAATTTTATCTTAGATTTCCATTACATGATAATTACTTGTGAATCTGTCAGCATTATTATAATTATGTTATCTTTCTTCATCAAGCAATTACCAAAAAACATGAAGTTCACAGAAGACAATAGAACACAAGATATAGGCTCCAAGCCAGGGCAAACCTCTCCAAGGGGAAAACCCAGAAAATCTCTTCTTATAGAATCAGATCAAATGAGATGTCCAAGACCCATAACCACAGAAATTCCGCTTCTAGATGCCAAGCCAAAACTTCCTTCCTTCCAACAGATTCATCATCAAGAGACCAGCAAAAAGAGATATATTAAGGCAGATCATCCAAAAACCCTAGCTCGAAGAAGAAACCCTTGCTTTCAGATTTCATCCTTCCTCGTCTTCTCTATCTTCTCTGCGATATTTCAGACCAAAAATCTCCAAGTGTGTGTGTCCAAATGAGCTCCATCTACCCTTTATTTATATAGATTAGAGGGGGTGAAAATAGAGACGTACATTGGGGCAGACCCGACTTGACATGTAGGCCGACTTGGCATCTAGAGGGGTTTCTATCCCAAAATTTACATTTAAAAAAATCTTTTTCTTTTTCTTTTACAATAGGTCCAAAATAGGACTTTCACTCTGTGACCCAAAAACCTAGAAGCATGAAGAACATGCTTATCTACAAAAAGAATAGTAATTTTATTTTTCTTTTCTTTTGTTTTTTACATCAAAATACCTAATGGTACAAATTATGAAGACCAAAACCCGTTACATTCTTCAACATTTCCTCTTAACTAGGGAGGTATTCATAATTGTACACCTCGTACAAGGATATTCTCAAACAGAAATATTCTCATTAGAAGAGTCAGATTGGTAAGCCATTTGTAAGCATCAACATTATAACTAGCACTGTCATTGAGGCCTAACTTGACAAGCTCAACTTATTTGAGAACATTATGCTGGGAGGCTTTACGTGAGATACAGCACTGCCTCTAAGGCACATACCCCATCCAAATGTTCATCGGGCAAGTCCTTCTAGGAGTATTCTTACCTTGGATTTTTAACCCTCAATCCTCAAAGAATATTAGTCTTGTTTGACCACTCTTATCTTGGATACATGTCCTATCCTCAAAGAGTGTCGGCTGGTCCTTTTTTGGGTTTTCTATCCTCAAGGAAACCAAAAATGTTTTATCCAATCCACCACCATTCTATCCTCCATGGCCTTCACTTAGACTTACAGTTGTTGGTCCTGGTCAAGTGCATGACACACGAAGAAGAGAATGCACATGTGATGTTTATTATCACTCCCTCTTATCTAGAGAGGAAATCCTTTCTTCATTTCAATTGGGAAATCATAACCACAAGCTCTCTAGCTTGTTCCCATAAGAGTATCAGCAACCATTTCTTCATGGAGATAGTTGCACGGTTCCTTCTTTCCTTGGTATCTCTTCCTTCAATCTAGTGACAAAGTTCGGGCCATCGACCTTGCATATCACTTTCCTTTCTTTATCATCAATGAAGGCATTATATTGAGCCTTATCAAACTTCAAGCCAATCATAGCTCCCTCTTAAAGTGATCTTATTGAACTTCAGGGTATCTCTTCACACTGCTACCTTTCAATCCCAAGATGAAGATGTTAACATCTTGACTACATGATTGCCAAAACCATATATATATTTGAACTTGCCTCAACTTTCATCACGTATTCTTGCAATATCCTTCAGAGTAGCAAAACTACATGTGAACTAGATAACCAATAAAAAATATTAACATCATACTTACCTTATCCGGACGGCCTTCTCATCAAAGCACTAGTTTACTTGAGTTCTTTGAGATCAACATCCTTTCGCATGATCCATCTCCACATGATCTTTCTTCATGCATTCATTTTAATCAGAGAGCCCATGGATTGAACTTGAATACCAAGTTATAATATCTTCATTGGAGTTGTTATTGTTAACTCCCTTTCTTTCTTCTAGAGACTATTCTCGATGTCGATCAATATCATCGAGTTGTCCTTCCAGATTCTTCACATCTTTTTGCAATATGCCTTACTTGAGAGTCATGTCATATCTTATGTAATCTTTGTTTTTATACAACCATCTAGTTGTGGATCTTATATGAGCCTACTTCTTATACTTGTCGAAGATAGAGTTCTTTCCTAGGGCTGGAAAGACTGCAACTTGACCATCTGCATTCCTTCATTCTTCAAAAGTATTGTTTCCAAACTAGAAGGAATATATATCAATCATGTCATAATGCTTTTTCCAAGAACCTCCTAAATAATGGTTCTTATTGATGATCCATCTTTGCAAAATGACTACCTCTAACATTATGTTGGAAAATGTTCAAATGATCAATAATATGCAATGTGGTCCCAATCTTCTTAATTTTGAGAGTTAGATGATTTTGTCCAAAGCAACTTGATAATGTAGATTCTTCATTTGCTATAAAAATGCCATGTTTTATCTTCATATCATCAATGTGTT
This sequence comes from Pinus albicaulis, assembly GCA_034641835.2. Classification (NCBI taxonomy): domain Eukaryota; kingdom Viridiplantae; phylum Streptophyta; class Pinopsida; order Pinales; family Pinaceae; genus Pinus; species Pinus albicaulis. The sequence continues at coordinate 954,384 of CM076571.1, forward strand.
CCTTTGAACTCATGATGACCATCAGACTCCTTACAACTCCCTCTTTCCATCATGCTCATCATTTTCATGAAGTCATTAACAAGCACAAGAATTGCTTTGCATTGCCATCCTTTTCGTCTTGCTTCCTTTATTATGTACCTACAATGTTCACCAACAAGTACAACCAAGCACAATATACAAATACAAGAGCATGACCTCAATTTTGTCAATCTAGGGTTTTTATGGTATCTGAGAGGGTGAACTTCTAGGGTTTTAAAATAAAAACCCCAAATTCCTTGATCTTATCCTTGAAAATACTTTTACTTTTAGTGGAAACATCAACCCTAGGGTTTTGATGTCACATCCTAGGGTTTATCCAATTCAACCCTCGTTAAGGTTTACCATATACCCTAGATTATTTTTGCAATCCCTAGATATCAAGAGCTTAGGGTTTTTCAAAGAGGGAATAATTATATAGGGTTTCCTTTTCTAGGGTTTTCCAATCCAAGATTCACCTAGGGTTTACGAGTCCCAAATACCAAAACTCTCAAAAAAAATGCAAAGTCTTATGAACCCTAGATTCTTATTGTACATAACATGCTACAAAACCATGATGTATTTTATTTTAGGATCTAATATGTATTATGCAAACCCTTTATCCATCATATATATATAACAATTATACGTACCTTATAGACAAAGACCGCATACCTTTGTCTTTCATGATCACCAAAAGTTGCTTCACTCAAACTGCATTTAGTTCCAAAGCATTATAGCCTTCACTTCATAACCGATCACCAATATATGTCTCTAAATCACTATTATGGTTGTCATCGCACGTGTTACACAAATCAACAAGCCAAAGCATAGCGTTTATCCAATGCCTAGGTCTTTGTTAGAACTTCGTCCAAATTACTACAGGAAAGTAAGCTACTGCAAGGAGCTTTTATCCACATGATACAACATAAATATGTTGAGATCTCTAATAAGGCTTTGTCATCGTTACATTTTTTTGTATTTAATTCAATATGTCAATGCTATGATGCTCCTATAAAAAGCGATGCCACAAACCTTGATATTGGTTACTTTTGAGTAGAGTAAGTCGACTTTTACCAATTGCTATTAATTTCACTGTCGAACCATACGTACTAGACCTGACTTATGCATAACTTTGAGCTACTATCTACAAGTTATAGGTCATTGTAACATGCCATACAATCCCAAGTTAAAATGTATAGCGAGATCATGCGAGTCATTATCCGATTTGTTGGTCATAAGTTGCCATCTCAATTCTCAAAATACTACTTCACAGGTGATGTCATTGGGCCTCTATGGGATCCCACTAATATGCAATCCACTTTGAATTACAGGCTTCGAACTATGTACAAGAGAAAATCATATAAAGACGATGCCACAAAGTATGTATGCGAACATATACGTCGATCCGACGCAGATACGGGTCAATATAAGATTTCGGTTTACAATCAACCACAAGTAGGTCGATACATGTCAAAGTGTAGATTTGATTTATATGCAGGCCATAGGAAGTAGTCAATACAAGCCATTGTATATTTGATACCACTGTATGAACTTCCGCATTATGAATAGATCAAGCGATATGCCTCTGAGTCAATGTGGTGAATAAAAAATAACCTCATGCCAAAGCATATCGAACTATGTCGTATATAGTTGAGCGATCTTCCTTGAAGAAATATGATCGAACTATGTCATATATAGTTGAGTGATCTTCCTTGAAGAAATATGATCGAACTTTATCAGATATGTCGGTCTCAAATTTTTACTAAGCATCCCACGACACAGTAGTGTGATCCTATAGAGGGTTGTGCAATCTGTATTGCGGTGTTGTCTAATTATATACAGGATGAGTCATAAAACATTGTATGGTAGGCTTCTGAACAACTCACAGAATCTTTGAAGATACGAAACCATAAGAGCGACTTAATTAATCCAAGAGCGACACCTAGTAGAGCCATAATCCACTGGAGTTTGTTCACAGAAAAAATCAACATATGCAAAATTTGATCCTTCAGTTAAGTGCAAAACAGTCTAATATAGGACAATGAACCACAATAGGAATCATAAAGCAATCTATGATAAGTGCTAACAAAAAGTGATCTTCATCCTCCGCCTTCAAATCGCCTCAGCTCTAATACTATGTTGGAAATCGGGAGGTTTTTCAATTTTATTTTAGATTTCCATTACATGATAATTACTTGTGAATCTGTTAGCATTATTATTATTATGTTATCTTTCTTCATCAAGAAATTACCATAAAAACATGAAGATCACAGAAGATGATAGAACACAAGATATAGGCTCCAAGCCAGGGCAAAACTGTGAAATTTTCAACTATTGCAGCGACTGGAAATTAATCGTCTAACTATAAATTATTTAACAGTTTATTTCTCCACTAAACAACGAATAATTCACAACTGCAATTTTCACCAAATTAAATTATGCAGAAGATAAACTGGAAACTGAGAAAATTCTGGCACACGCACATAAATATGACCCAATTATTTTTGGACAAAAGTCCCCGAAAAAACCCAACTTGGGAAAACTGGTGTAGCAGCTAAGGGTTTTTATTATTACGCAGCAGTGAGAATTTGTGAGTATAATCTATGGATGCCCAACTGGCAATCCAATCAGCAAAATAATCTGGTCAAAATATTTGTGAGGCAAATACCTCAACACCATGCCTGATCCTGCTCTGACAACTGACCAAACTAGCTAGTCGTACAGCCTCTGCATGAGACTTTGCACAGTGCTTACGCAGACCCTGACTCGCTAAGCCCAGAACTGCTGAAAAAAGGACATCCTGGCTGACTCTACCTTTGGGAGAAATTCTCTTGGTCTCCTGGAGAATTTTCAAGCCAACAGAAACTGAATTTCTCTACCCTTCAGCAAAATCGATCTCCCTCTAAAGCTATCTGCGTTGCCTTTGTGCAACTTCTCTGGGAGATGTGACCCTTCTGTTGTTGACTCTCCAAATCTGGAAAACTTCCTTCGGACTCACTGTCTCTGCCCCTCTCTGTCTTTGCTTCCCTTCTCTAGCTCGAACTCTTCCAACAACTGTTGCCGCTCTCTGGAAAATCGAACTGCCCAAGAATATCGATCTCAAGTGTGTGTTCTCCATATACCCATTTTGGCTGTAAGTCCTTCGCTTTGGAACTCCAACGCCAAGATTAAATCTAATCAATCACGAGATCATCTTGGAGTTGATCCATGTGAGTTTCTAGATGATTCTTGCCTTGAATTAATTAATTATGATTAATTAACCATATTCCCTAAGTTTAGACTTAGAAAATATTTAAAAATAGGTTAATAATCTAATCGAGACACTTCTAAGTGGAATTTCTAGAAACGATTTCTAGGTTATGTTAGATGATCCAAAAATAAATATTATCATAGGATATAAAGTTTGAATAAAATAATTATTAATTTAAGATATTAAATTAATAATTATTATTCTAGAATATTTAATAAATTTTTTAGATACTTAGAAATAGAAATTTGTTATTAAAAATAGGACTCTAGAAAAGAGTCGTTTCGTAGGCTCTAAGTTAGGAATAAAGTTAGTAGAATAGATAGGAGATCATTTAATGTAAGTGGACACTTGTTATTTAATAAGTGACCCATAATTAGTGGAAGTTAGGACATTGAGCTTATAAATAGCTCATTGCAAGAGTGTTTTTGTTGTTCGGGTGTAAACTCTTGCATAATTCCAATGTAATTATTTTTTGTGATTAATAAAATTACGTGTCTGAGGACACTTCGGCCATTATTGTGGTATCAGACCTACGGTAATGTTGCAGTGGATATGAGGAGGAGGATTCCAGCTCTACCAGTTCTTGGAAAACTCAACTCCATTGAATTGATCAACAATGAATGGTATGAAATTTGTCAAAAAAAAAATTGTAAAAGAAACATAAATTTTATTATTGATTTTAGATTTGTAAATTCTGAAATAATTTTTATTATCAAGAAAAAAAAAATGCAAAATCTCAACATCCTTCTATTTTGTGAGATCATCGAAAATTCTAGCATTTTGCTTTAGAGACCCACTCTTGTTTCCAAGAAATGAATCGGGGAAGAATTTCTTCAAGTTATTGTTCGATACATTAAATTTCACAAGATTAGAGAGATCTAGAACCGGAATCGGGTTTTCGCGACACAATTCAGTGCGCCGAAGAATTTCGGTGGAGTGATGGAGATTCTGAAACGAGCTCTCCATCTTATCACTATAAGAAATCTCTAAATTGTCAAAATTTGCATCGATTTACATCACTCTCATTTGCATCGATTTTCTCCCCGCACTTCAAATCCTTGCCACGACTAAATTGGGACGAATTTGTGGTCAATGGGGAACAATTGAAGTGACCAGAATGAATCATAGCAGCAGGTGATTCATTTTTCGTTAACATTTACATCACTCTAGTTTTCACTTTAAAATTCTTCGATCCAGGAACCGCAGCATAAGTCGACGCAGTAAGAAATCCTAGGCGTGGTTAGTAGTTTCCTCCGAGCCTTTTCTTCCGTTCGCCATATTTGAAGCTTCCTGACGTAAAAATCTTCGCACTCTGCTTAACTGTGCAGACCTTGCCTAATTCCTCTGTTAAATGTAAGGGATAATCGGTAGAAGGTGCTGTAGGTGTGTCTGAACCCTTCAATCCAAGTATATTGCCTTCTAGCTTGGCACTTTGAATGAATTGAAGCAGCGTTCAATGCGCACAACGTTTGATTGAATTAAAGCAGCATTCGATTGAATTAAAACAGCGTTTTTTTTTTTTTTTTACTTTCAAAGTATTGACATTGAACCACGGCATGAATACGAATCTTGTGATAAAACCACGACTGTTCCGCTTGTCGTTGACGTGAGAAGCCACTTGAGATGAAAGCGCAAAGAAAGTCCTAACTAGTTGCATTCGCTACTATATATGGTCTTCGTCCTTCAGGGATTATTACATGGCCAGCTCCTTATTATTTTAATGAAGAGTGAGGTAGACATGGTCGATTTATTTTTAGGACTGTATTTTATATGATTGTGTTTTGTTGAAACTTACATATAACTGTGTCTTATGCGAAAGAAATAAAACAAAGAAAAAAAAAACAAAAAACTGTGTTTTATGCAGAGTATCCATCCAGCGAGCCTGGAGCAACTATAGCGTGGAGCGATTGCTGAAAGCAAAGGTTTGCTTGCCAGCTTAACGCGGGTTTTGAGTTTCGGATCGAAAGAATTCTGGAGGTATATTTTTTTATGTAATGTTTTTTTATTGGAGTAATAAGGGTATTGTAATATTTATTGGAGTAATAAGGGTATTGTAATATTTATGGAGTAATAAGGTTATTTGCAAATTTTTTGGAGTAATAAGGAGATTTTTTGCTTTGTAATTTGTTTCTGGAGTGATATTGTAACTCAAAGTAATTTTACTTTGAGGGGGGGTAACTTTTTTTTTTTTTTACCAGATTGTGCAAGAGCATCATTGTAAAAGTCAAATTTTGAAAGTTACCTTGTAAATATTCGAGAAATTGACTAGAGCCAAGTGCAAAGCTCAGTCATTTTTCCCCTGTTTCAACGACTATTCGAGGGTCAAGGCCAAGCCCCGATAGATCGTTTTTTGCGTCGTGTCGTTTTTTGTGTGGCATGTGTCGTGGCGTGACGAGTTGCTCAATTTTTGTGCTTGATTCTTTTGGTGCACTGCTTCAACATTCCAATGTCGAAATTAATTAATGTCTTCTCTGAAACTGATAAGCTAGAAGGAGTGAAATCCTATAAGACATGGCGACGTCTAATTGAAAGCACTCTTATTTTTAATGAATTATGGCATGGCATTTGTGATGGCAACATTAAGCCAAATAAACCAACAGATCCAGCTGCACTTGCAAAATGGGAAACAAAAGATGCCAAGGCGTTAACTCTTATAAATGCTTCAGTTAGTAATGAAATGTACATACACATTGAGAATTCTTCAGATGCATGGGCTGCTTTACATACATTCAAAGATCTCTTTGATACACAACCTAAATCAAAGAAGGTTGATCTTCAATTAAAATTGCTTCAACAGAAATTAACTAAAGGTGGCGATGTCCTTGAGTACATTTCACGACTTAAAAACATTAAGCAAGAAATCATCAATGTTGGTTTTCAAGCTGTTGATGACAGCTTCTTAACTACAATTTTAATTGCTCGATTGCCATCATTTTTTAGAAACTTTGCAAGTCACTGGCAAGTTAGAAAAGATCAAATTTGATGAAATGAGTGACATGTTAGCACAGCATGATAAAAACTTTGGGAAGAAGAAGCAGCTTGGGGAAGATGTCTTCCTCACCGAAGCCAATTCCAGCAACTCCTCAGCTGACAATTCCAAAAACAAAAGAAAAGGTAATCAAAATCAAGTAGCGCAAAGTCGTGGTTGCAGTCAACACACAAGAAACAACTCCAACAAAGGCTCCAATTCAAGCAAAAACAATTCTCAAGGTAGAGGCAACAATCAAAACAGAGGATATCAGCAAGGCACAGGACAAAATCCAGGGAGAGGACAATCTCAAAACAGAGGACAAAGCAGAGGTCGAGGACAGTCTCAAGGCAGAGGACAGTCTCAAGGAAGAGGCACCGATTTGAGTCAAATTGTTTGCAGGCGATGTAATAGAGTTGGTCATTATGCAGCAGATTGTAGAACTTCTATTGAGAAAATTTCTAAGTTTCATCCAAACTCAGCTCCATTTGCCAATGATGAAGATGATCCTGATAGTTCTGAATATGTTTTCACAAACACAGAAGCAACAGCTTTCCAAGTTTCAAGCTTTCTCCGCAGTGATTATGAAGATGCATGGATTCTTGATACAGGCGCAACTCAACATATGACATTTCGACGTGACTTCTTCTGGAGTTTCAAAGAATGTCATCTGAATTCAATCTATCTTGCTGACAAAACCAAACATACTCCTTCAGGAAAAGGTGTAGTTAAATTTTTTTTACCAGGCATCGGAGAAAGAATGATTTCTAATGTATGGTATGTCCCCACATTCAAGCAAAATTTGTTGTCCTTAGTCACAATTCGACAAGCAGGGCACACGGTGATTATGCAAGATGGCTCAGTTAAAATCAACTCAGTCAAACAAAACATGCAAACAGTAATGATAGGTTATGAAGATAGAAAACTGTTAAGGATGAAAGGGACAGTTATTCCAAGACATTCTGACTTTGCAGGCGCAACAAGTACAGATATTTCACCAATCAGATTATGGCATGTCAGATATGGCCATCTCAACTTTGAAAGTCTCTCTCAATTACAAAAACAAGGCATGGTTAAAGGGCTTCCAACCTTCAAAAAGGAAAATGCAAAGTGTGAATCTTGCATTTTTGGAAAGCAACATCGAGAGACTTTTCCCACCAATTCCTGGCGAGCAGACAGACATTTGCAGTTGGTTCACAGTTATATTTGTGGACCCTTCCCAACTTCACTTGGAAGTTGCAAATATTTTTTACTTTTTATTGACAATTTTAGCAGGATGACATGGGTTTATTTCTTGAAGCAAAAGTCAGAAGCCTTTGAAAAGTTCAAAACTTTTCATAAGCTTATTGAAAATCAAGTAAAGGAGAAGATCGGCACTCTTCGAACTGACAACGGCAGAGAATTCACTTCAAATGAATTCAAAAAGTATTGCATGGACAATGGAATCAAACAACATCTTACCAATGTCTACACTCCGCAGCAAAATGGGGTAGTGGAACGAATGAATTGTACCTTGTTGGGAATGGCGCGATCTATGTTAACTTTCAAAAAGTTAAGTCCTTCATATTGGGTTGAAGCAGTTCATACTGTTGTCTGCTTGAGAAACAGATCTCCCACAGCGTATTTAGACGGAATCACACCCTATGAAGCATGGTTTGGATTCAAACCACGGGTTAAGCATCTCAGAGTTTTCGGATCTATTTGTTATGCCTTAGTTCTTAAGGAAAAATGAACTAAGCTTGATGCACGAAGCTTAAAGTGCACAATGATCGGGTATTCTAATGACAAGAAAGGGTACCGACTTTTGTCGAATGGGAAATTTATTGTAAGTAGAGATGTGATCTTTGATGAAAATGAGAGTAAGAGTGTTGAAGAAGTTGAAAGTCTTCTTCAAAAGTTAGAAACAAAAACTGATAAAAGAAATGGAAATTTACAAAGTCAACCACATTCACCAAGTTGGTATGAACTTGAATTTCCTTCATCTGACGATGATTCATCCAGTCTATCTTCTTCACCAGTGCCATCCAGGTCTTCTAGCAGTTCATCCAACTCTCCTAGCAGCAGCAGTTCTTCTGGCAATGACTCTCCGCCCCCAGAACCTGTTGTTGCTCAACAGACATCAGTTTACATCAACCCTCTTTTTAATGATGGTGATTTTTCACAAGCCCAAACCAGTGAGCATCAGTTGCCGAAATGGGCGGTTCAACTTTTGAAAGATGTAAGGCCTAATGAAAAAAACAAAACAGGAACAAGGTGATCGAAACAAAATGAAGGCAATTTTGCTTTGATAGCAAATGATTTTACTAAACCTTCTTCATATCAAGAGGCAGTAAAACATAAAGCATGGCAACAAGCAATGGTTGATGAATATCAGGCAGTTCAAGACAACAACACTTGGCAACTTGTTGATTGTCCTCATGTTAAACCTATTGGATGCAAATGGGTTTATCGAATTAAGTACAAGCAAAATGGTGATATTGACAAGTATAAAGCAAGACTTGTTGCTAAAGATTTTGCGCAGCAGGAAGGGATCGATTATGAGGAAACGTTTGCTCCTACAACTAAATGGAACACCATCCGCCTCACACTTGCCTTAGCAGCTCAACAAGGGTTGAAAGTTCATCAAATGGATGTAAAAAGTGCTTTTCTCAACGGATATTTACAGGAAGAAGTGTACATGACACAACCACCAGGTTTTGAAATTGAAGGACAAGAACATAAAGTCTGCAAACTGATAAAGGCTTTATATGGGTTAAAACAAGCTCTCCGAGCTTGGTATGCCAAAATGAATGAATACCTTCACCGAGTTGGTTTTCATCGCAGTGAATCTGATGATACCTTGTATGTACGCCAACAAGGTAAAAATTTGGTGATTTTGATTATGAATGTGGATGATTTGATCATCACAGGCAACAATGATGATCACATTGAATAGGTGAAAAAGGAGTTACATGCAGGTTTTAAGATGACAGATTTGGGACTACTTCACTAAAATCTTGGAGTTGAAGTATTCCAACGTCCACATCAGATCTTCATTTCCCAGAGTAAATATGCAATAGAAATTCTTCAGCGATTTGGAATGCAGGATTGTAAGCCTGTCCTTAGCCCTATGGAACAAAACATAAAACTTTCAAAATTTGAAGGGGGGGGAAAGGTGGACAGCACCACTTACAGACAGTTGATTGGCAGCTTGATTTATTTGACAATCACTCATCCTGATCTATCTTATGCAGTCAGTATTCTTTCACGTTTTATGCAGGAACCACTAGACAGCCACTGGAATGCAGCCAAAAGAGTCCTTCGATATATCCAAGGAACAAAAGATTTTGGTCTTCTTTACAAAAAGACTAAAAATTTTGTACATGGTGGATTTTCAGATGCCGACTTTGCTGCCAGTATTGATGACAGGGCATCAACCTCAGGTTACTTAATGAACATGGGGTCAGCTGCAGTTTCCTGGAGTTGCTAGAAGCAAGCTACAGTGGCCACTTCTTCAGCCGAAGCAGAGTACATTTCAGCATGGGAAGCAGCATGTGAGATTGTTTGGTTACGTCGAGTTTTACAGGACTTGAGAATTCCTCCAGCAAAAGCTACTTCGTTATTCATCGACAATCAGTCAGCAATAAAGCTTGCCAAGAATCCAGTTTTTCATTCAAAGACAAAGCATGTGGACACCAAGTATCATCATATCAGATCTCTCATTGCAAAGGACGTCATCAAGCCAGTGTATTGTCCTTCAGAAGATCAGACCTCCGACATTTTCACAAAACCTCTTGGTAGAATAAAATTTACTAAGTTCAGGGATGAACTTGGTATCTGTTGTAATGTATCTTTGGATCATAGGGGGGAATGTTAGATGATCCAAAAATAAATATTATCATAGGATATAAAGTTTGAATAAAATAATTATTAATTTAAGATAATAAATTAATTATTATTATTCTAGAATATTTAATAATTTTTTGAGATACTTAGAAATAGAATTTTGTTATTAAAAATAGGACTCTAGAAAAGAGCCGTTTCCTAGGCTCTAAATTAGGAATAAAGTTAGTAGAATAGTTAGGAGGTCATTTAATGTAAGTGGACACTTGTTATTTAATAAGTGATCCATAATTAGTGGAAGTTAGGACATTGAGCTTATAAATAGCTCATTGCAAGAGTGTTTTTTGTTGTTCGGGTGTAAACTCTTGCATAATTCCAATGTAATTTTTTTTCTGATTAATAAAATTACGTGTCTGAGGACACTTCGACCATTAGGTTATGGAGAACTCGTGTGTTTTAGCCTCTCCACAAAGTTTCTCTAATGCTACAAAAACTAACAAAAAATCTCTTCTTATAGAATCAAATCAAATGAGATATCCAAGACCCATAACCACAATGATTCTACCTCTAGATGCCAAGCCAAAACTTCATTCCTTCCAACAGATTCATCAACAAGAGATATATTAAGGCAGATCATCTACAAACCCTAGATCCAAGAAGAAACCCTTGCTTTCAAATTTCAGCCTTACTCATCTTCTCTATCTTCTCTAAAATATTTCAGACCAAAAACATCAAAGTGTGTGTGTCCAAATGAGCTCCATCTACCCTCTATTTATATAGATTAGAGGGGGTGTAAATAGACATGTCCATTCGAGCGGAGCCGACTTGACATGTACGCTAATTTGGCATCTAGAGGGGTTTTGGTCCCAAAACTTACATTTAAAAAATTATTTTATTCTTTTACAATAGGTCCAAAATAGGACTTTGACTTTTTGACTCAAAAACCTAGAAGCATGAAGAACATGTATTTGGCAACAAGAGCAAGAAAAGGCTAGATCAAGCTAGCAAGAGCAAGATCATGGAAAAGCGTGATCAACAGAGAGGTTGGGTGCGTCGTACAAGAGCCGACTAAGATCTTTTGTTTGGTATTTGTCGGAACAAATTCTTGCGTAGCTACTATAAGAAAATATTTCTCCTAAAGTTGAAAACGTGTTGGAAATATTAAGAGGGGGGTGAATCGGTATTTCCCTTATTTTCACACATTGGGTTTGTGAGCATTAATACAAACATGAAACAGGACCACATCACATAGAATCAATAGACATGAGATTTCACTCAACAGGCTTTGTTATGTATGGCTTACATACAAATTTACCAAATGAACTGCAAGTATAAAACTCCCCAGGAGTTTTACTAGAAGTGCTAGAAGGAAGCTAATGCTCCCTAAATAACTTTGGGCTCCCATACCAAGGGCAATGACCCAACCACAATCTGCTCTTCATTTATTATTGTCACACATCACTGCCTCTATTGCTGCACTTCACTGCCACTCCTATTGCCACTGCTCCAACTGTCCAATGCCACTGTTGCTACTGTCACTTCCGCTGCCACTGTTCCAATCATCCACTGCCGCTGCTGCTACTGTCACTTCTGCTGAACATTATTTAGTCATTCTGCATCAACACTTTGCCAAAAAGGTGTAAAGGGGTACGAGTAACACTGCTGCTATAAGCCATATGTCACTGTCATAGTGTCACTGCCAAGCATCACACTATCAAAATTTCTCAAGGTCATTGGCATATTGCCATACAAGGTTACTGCTACTGTGATCTATAAAGGTCATTGTTACTATCATACATTAAGGTCATTGTTATGCAACAATGTCACTGTTATTTTCAAGTCATAATCTGTCATCAACTAAGTCACCTGACACGGGGACACGGGACACGAAGGACACAAGGATTCGAGTGTCGGACACGGATACGTTGACCCCCCGGAACACGACACGTTATATATTATTTTATTAAAATATATGTGTGTGTGTGTGTGTGTGTGTGTGTGTGTGTATTAAAATTAGATATTTCTTACACAAATTCTCATTCATGATACAAATTCATTGATTCAAACATAGATCTTCATCTAGATGTAAGTTTTACAAAGATACAAAATAACATTATGAATAAAAATACAATTGTGACATATTCATCAATAATCCAATAGGAGAAAGACAAGATACTATAGTTCTCTCATTAAGTCATCAAAATCAAAATGTGTTACATAGGTAGTAGAAATGCCAATGGCAAATAGAAATAGCAAATACAAAACAACTGCAAGCCTCAAGGTAGTAGGTAGCTCATGAGTCCTCAATCCTCGTCATCAAAATCAACATCACTGTCATCATCATGGTCACCACTTCTCTCCTTTGCTGCATCCTCCTCCTCTGCTGCCTGGCCCTTGCTCTCTTGTGACATATTTCCACAAGGGATATTTGTTATCTTGAGGTTGTTGTCTTCCTTCAACATTTGATGCTGTTGTTGCAGCCCCATTTCCAATAGAGGGAACACTTGCAGACTCTGATGAAATTGGAACAAGAAGGGCCTCTCCAATGGGGACAATCTTCCCCTTATTTTTCCCCTTACCTACTGCCCTTGATTGAGCCATGAATGCTGTAAAAAATAAAGAAAAAATGCACATGCAAACTTCTATAATAAAAATGCAAAAAAAATAAAGACAAAATGCACTTACCTGTTGCTTGAATCGCCTCCAAAAGGCTCCCATACCCTTTGCTCTTCGCTCCCACACACCCACAACAAACCCACATCAATAGAGAGTGAAATGTGAAGTTGAAATGGGCCAAAACAACCCTTTATGGGTTGTGTGGCACCAATAAAAGCCAGACAGGTGTCCCAGAATCAGGACATGATCAGCACACGATGGTGTCTTGATGGGACACGATCAAACATGATCCAGAGGACACGTGTCCCACCAAATCATGTCCAATTCGACCAAATCAGAACACGACGGGGCTGAGGAACGAATCCGATTTCATATGTCATCAGTAAGTAACATTCAATCTGATCTCTCTACAACAGAGCAATCTAGTCACAAACCCTATGCACTGTCAAACATATTATGTCAATCAAAACACAAGGAAGCTTTGTCTCAAATTCCATGTTACATATGCTTAGTCAAATAATCACAACACTGTAATGATTCTACTTACTGTCGTTCTTGTTCAAAACTCCATAACTTCCTTAGCACAAAGAACATACCAGCAAATGCAAACAACTTAGGCATATATATATATATATATATATATATATATATATATATATATCATAGTATTAAAAACCGGAACCGGTGATTGGACCGGTGGACCTAATGAACCAGTAACCGGACCGAAACCGGTCTAACCGGTACTGGTCAGGTCTAAACGAGCCAGTTTTAAAAAAAAATACATTAAATAATTATTTTTTAATTAAAAAAAAACTATTTTTAAGATTTGCAACCATGATTCCAAGCCAATAGAGAAAAAATATGCAAATTTTACTCATTTATATACCATGTAAAGGTGAATATATCAAAATGGCACCGAGTGAAATACATATCATCAAAAAATACATAAGAAATAAGGCTCCAAATGGCCTGTAAAGTCCAAAAACAATGCTACAAGCTATGAGGCCATTGGCCTAATACAAGACTCCATATTAGTGATCAACAACATGATCACTCCTCATCATGATGAAAAATCATCACCACTACTAGACAAGGGATCATCAATATGAGCTACATAAATAATATGGCTCAAAGTTTGAGGACTCCTAACTCCTCTACAACTTTAGTAGTAGTAGTAGTAGTAGAAAAAATAGACATCAAAACTACAAATCACTGAGCAACATGGTCTCTCATTAAAATCATCATTGATTCGTCGCTACTAAAAATGGGATCATCACAAGAGACAGATAAACATCATCTAGCTCAAAGTCTTCAGACTTGGATTTCTCAACCTTATAACATGATAGAAATTGAAAACGTTTAGCATGCCTAACCAATGATTTTGGTTTGAGTGAAGGGTTCATCTCCTCAACCTGAAAATGCGGTAGAAATAGATTAGCATGCCTAACCAATTGTTTTCCTTTGAGTGAAGGGTAAATTCTTGTTAAGGCCACGGTAGGGGAGTTCAACAATCAATACCACCAACATCAACAAAGTTCAACAATCAATGCCACCAACATAAAAGTTCTTAAAGGACTTCATGCTCTTAATCAAATGCCAATCTCATACCCTTACACATGATAGAATTAGATGGAAACATTGCAAACCCCCAAACCATGAAACCCTGAAAACCATTAAGTCTACTGAATTTTGAGTGAAATCTAAAATTCTAGTTTCTCCATATGAAATCCAATGAGGTCGAAACCACTCTTAAACATCCTGAGTTATTTCATGGTAATGTTAAAAATTCAAGTAAAAGTGAAAATGTCACTTTTACTTTAAGAATTTAACATTACCATTAATTGCCAACAGGATGTGTCCAGAAAATGAAAGGGTAGGCATGCTTTTCTTAGAGGGGATATTTTTGGAGGAAAACAACCCTAAATTTCCCTCAAAAAAGTTCCAAAACTCAAAAAATTGCATTATGTGGGGTCCCTAAACCTCCTTGTTGGCTGTGTGTGGGTCCTCGCAGCAAAAGAAGTGTTGACTGGCCGATTAAGGACAAAACCGGTTTCGTTCTTAACCGGCCGGTCAGCACCGGTTAACTGGGCTTTTCAGGCGACATGGAGGGTGTAACCAAGTTTTCCAACCCGTTTGGACCATTGATCCTTCTGACCAGCCGGTTTGACCGGTTTCCGGTTCAAACCGGCCGGTTTTTATTATTTAATACTATGATATATATAGTTCAGTGTAGAGGTTAGGGCACAGCTACCAACAATGACAATGAAACCTACAGACCAAACTTCTTTAACAAAAACTCTTGCTAATGTTGTGAACAAAATGCAATGCACCATAATCCTTCTTACTCATGACTGCCAATTTGGTCCCTCAATTATGAGGTTAGGGTTTCAACAATATGTGCTACTCACAGTGTAGGTCATTTAGGCTTCATTCCAGTTTTGCCACAGATAATTCAAGCAAGTTTGTTACTCAATATGTTGTTGTAAGACCGAGGATCTTTCTACAAGAAATACTCAAGCATGATGTAAAGAAGACTGAATATATTGATGTCAATTATACTCCACACTATTGGACGTCCTTGCACTGACTTAAGAGATTCTCAGCATTACAAATATTAATTCAATCAGAACTTAGGTGTGCCAGCAGTTGAAATTATGAGGTATGCTTTAAAGTTGCCTTTAGAGTTTCGCAACAGGACTCCTCAATACATATTAGATGATTCTGGGACCGAGAGATAATCAATTTACACAACTGATGACTCGCATCTCCACAAGAACTTCTCTGTATTAGAGGGTCGATTATAATGCAAGATATACCCTTGAAGCAGATGTTCTTATTACAAGTCCTTAAACACAATTTTGAAATTATCATGACAAACCTCTCCAAACGCGCAATCCTTCAAAGCTTGTTCAGCAATCATATTAGGTGTCCTGGCCTTTCTTCCAATAGTCACTTCAGGTGGCTAGGCCTTACTTCATCAATTATGGAAATCGTTTCACCCTAATTACCAGAGATCTACCACTTGATCAGCTCATCGCATCAGCTCGAATGCACAAAGTATAGGCTTTGAAGACTGAGAATACTTAGGCACAGGTCACTAGTTCAATCTTATGAATTTCAAGAATTGATATTGCAAAATATTTCTAGCGAAAATCTTACAAGAGAACTCGAGAATGCTACCTTCAAACCTGCGTCAAACTTCTCAGAGCATGCTCTAATAGAGGGTCGAATTCTCTAATGCACAAAAAAAACTTTGGCTACTGTATATTACACTACAGCGAAACCCATAGATAGTCCTTGAAGTGACAAAAAGAATGTTAATAAGCTGATTCAGGGAAGCCCTGATTCAAGAGCCGAAAATTTTGCAAACCACTTCCAGAATTCAAGAACTCACTGCACAGGTGTATGTTGCCTAAGCGGTCCTTCAATTATAAGCCATGACGAATTTCTACAATAAGAGTGAGTGATCTTACAAATCATCAATCTGTGAATTTAAAATATGTGCCAGGCTGAGGAGACCGACTTACAACTGATCTTCAACATGACCTTCATAAAACAATCCAATTGCTCCTTTTATGTTGAGCCTTGGAATAGAAGATCAATACCCTTGGTCCCAAAACAAATCAAAAAATGAAACCTTTCCCAAACCGTTGTAGGTTGCAAATCCAAGAATGCAAGAATAAAGCCACTCAATAATAAGCTGCAGATGATATGTTATAGAAGGGCCGCAGACATTTGTATCATAGCGAAAATTTACCTGCAGAGAAATCTTGAAAAACCCAATGAAATCCCTTTCAACCAAAACCCAAACAGTTGACCAGACAACCCAACCCTATCCAAGATCTCGACTTCTTTTGCTACCTTCGACCTTATTTCAGAGAAGTCATATATGAAGATAGGGATAGAATTGATATCTTCTTGGGAGGATCCGAGTCCCTTTTATAGAGGAAGGAGGGTTTTACGAGGAGCTGACTAGTTCAAATTTCGAGGCAAACCGTCTTTTAATTGGAGGGAAAAAGCAATTTAATTTTTTAAATTAGTTTGGAGCCAAAACCCTAAATTAAATTGAGGTCGACCTCCATTATTTCAAATTTGAACTAATTTATTTAATTTTGACATTTAACTTTGCCTTTTCAACAAATCATCCTTCTTTGCCACAACATCTAACCAATAATGTGATTCCACATCATCAACTAGTTGGGGCTTTTGACCACAAGTACAAGGCATCAACTTTAATCAACGATATCTCTCAAACCATTAGGACCTACGAAGTGTGCCACATATTGTCGGAATTAGCATAACGAAGAGAATCCAATGATGATGATCTCCAAGGCAACTTCATTGGTCCGCTTCTTCAAATTCTTCAACAAGTGCGGGGTATGTTCATCGTCCAAGGATTCCAAACCCAGGAGCTAGGGTTTCATCAATGCATCATCTCATCCATGCTTACCAGCGTACCAAAGATGTCGTGCACCTACATTGATATCATGCACCCGCTTTGACATCAATGACAACATACTCAACAATAAGATGCCCAATGTTTGTTGGTTTTCTCCGCATTTGGCTTTCCAAGGTATCTCTATGTTATGCTCTATTGGATGTGATTAGTTTCAAGTATTTTTGCTTCTGCTATTTGTTTGGTTAAAAACCTGAAATACTTATTGTTACAAATCAAATTAGATCTATGATTATTTGTTGAGACAGTAAATTTGCAACTAGGTTTAAAGAAATTAAAATGGTATCACAGCACTAAACCCTTAATACAAACCCAAGGATATTTGACACGGGTTTCAAGACAAAAAAATTCAGATTTCAGTTTTCAATCTCTTAAAGGGTTTTATTCTACAGTGGCTACCATTGTTTGATATGAGGACAGTGTTGAGGGTTCTTCGAACTATTTGCAATGGAAGGTTCGAATCTTAGTTATCAAGGAGAAAAAGCTATGGAATTTCATTGATACAACAGTGGTTCCACCAGCGAATGATCCAATTGCTCTTGATCTACATCAGGTCAAGGAGGCCAAGGCACAGAGAATTATTCTCGATGGGGTCAAATATCATCTCATATCCCATCTGTCAAAGAAGGATACTACAAAAAATATTTGGGATGCACTCACGAAACTATATCAGAGCAACTCAGTCAAAAGATGATGCTCAAGGACAAGTTGCATGGCACGAGAATGTCCAAGGGCGAGAACATGACATCTTATTTGAACAAGATGACACAGGTCAGGGACGAATTGGTTGTTGTTGGAGAGACGATTTGTTAAATTTAGATAACCATGGTGTTCTATGCTTGATACACTTTTACTTCAATCTTTCTTAGGCCCGATATAGAATAGCAATCACATAAACATGAAAGTAAAATGATGATAGAACACAATAATAGATCAATAGAAGACAAGCCAAATATAGATCAAATTTCCAATTCCTTTTGTCCAGCAAAGATATGAGATATTGTTGCGTTACAGCGGTCAACAGGATGCTTCAACCAGCAAAGTCTTTCTCGATCAACCACTCCTTCATGTGTCACACTCACAGCCCTCAAAGACAGGTCATCACAAGTCAACGCAAGTAAACCCAAGAACAGCGCAGAAAAGTCAATGCAGGCAGCGAAAAATTCAATGCATCAATTTAGGGCTTCGGTCAAACAGCCCGGAATTCCTCGATTTTAGTGCCCAGCTGTATGGCCTCCTAAAATCAGATTTTTGGCAGAAGTTGGAGGTCAACTGACCAAGGGTTGACCACGATCAACACTGATCAATGCTGCAACAAAAAGCCCTAGACAGATACGCAGAAAACAGTGGCTTTACTCCACACGTGTGAGGGGAAAAAGGCCTCCAAAGGCTATCGAACCAATCAGAACACAATGAGAGAATGTGTGATGAGTTGATGATGAAATGACCTCTAAGTCTCTCTAATTTATATCCATCAATGAGGGTGTGTGACACATCTATTAGGCATGTGAGCCTACATTACAAATTTGGCCGACCTTGCACATGTGGAAAAATAATTTCAAAATAAATGTTCTGCTCGTCCGATCAAGATGATCTTTAGATCAATCTTGCACCTCTCCGAAAGATGAATCCATCAAAAATATAACCACCGTCATATGAGCAGTGCAACATGGAGTTTGGACCTAGTTGCCCAAAATTAACACTCCCTCTCAATTAGAGAGAACTCCATTTGTCCACAAGTGCCATCCATCAGTACCATCGTGTACCAAACCAAACATTGTGCGTCATCCCACCGTAACTTGCTTTGCTGGCTCACACACAACTGACCCGAAGTCAGCTTAGAGGTAAAAACCTCTCTTGGACTCAAAAGAGTCTCCTACTAAACCGAAGTTAGTTTACTGACCCGAAGTCAGTTTAGAGGTAAAAACCTCATCATACTTAATCCCAGATTAAGGTGTTGGACACGTGCCATCTTAGACATACAGAGTACGGCAATCTCCGATGCGTCCATCGGTCTTGCTATTGGTCTCTATCCACATTTCCCACCTCATTGGCCAAATGAGAGGTACTTCCCATGAGTCTGAAACTCCATGGTTAGGATGCATGCGGGGCACAGATCAGAGAGAGACGAACCAACTCAATATCATAACGATGGGGTAGAAGCACAACAAGATTCGGCAAGCCTAGCACCGTATATGCTTATAGCTCCAAGAAGCTATCCCCAAGCCCCCTGGAGCTCCTAGAGCTCATAGTCCAACTCAATCAGGACCCTCAGAATAGGGTCTTTCCACGATTTCAAGCTTCTCACGGAAGGTTAAGAACTTGACCTTCCCCAAGGGCTTCGTGAGAATATCTGCAACCTGCTCATCAGTTCCTATATGATCGAGCCATATGGCGCCTCGCTATACCATATCCTGAATAAAGTGGTACCTGATATCAATATGCTTGGATCGATCGTGGAACACTGGATTCTCAGAAAGACGAATCCCACTTTGGTTATTACAAAGGATAACGGTGGTTTCTAGCACATGCCCGAATAGCTCACTGAAGAGCTATCGCAACCAAACAGCTTAATAACAGGCCATACTCGCTGCAATGTATTCGGCCTCAGCGGTGCTCAAAGCCACCGACTTCTGCTTTCTGCTCATCCAAGATATCGAAGCAGAACCCAAGGTGAAGCAACATCCAGATGTGCTCTTGCGATCCACCACACTACCAACCCAATCGGCATCAGTATATCCATGGAGTCTCAAACTACCGGCAGTGTATCTCAGCCCATGGTTGATTGTGCCCCGAAGATATCTCAACAGATTCTTGGCACCAATCCAATGAATGTGATGAGGATCAACCATATGTTGACTCAAAGTGTTCACTGCAAAACATACGTCCGGACGGGAGTTCACTAAGAACATCAGAGCCCCCACGAGTTGTCAATACTCGGTAGGATTTGCTAGCACAGGCACAGCAGTGTTTCCACTCAACTTCTTAAAGTTGAGTTCCATCAATGTCGACACAGAGTTACAGTGCACCATACCAAATCTCTCCAGCAGCTTCACGACATATTTTCCTTGAGAAAGGAAAATCTCGCCTGCCCTCTGCCATACCTCCAAGCCTAGGAAGTAGTGCATCAGTCCTAGGTCCTTCATCTTAAACTCGGAAGCTAGCTCCCTCTTACACTGATGAATGAGTGGGTCAGCACCTGTCAGGAAGAGATCGTCCACACAGAGAACCAAAATGAGAGGCCTTTCTCTATCAACCTTAAAATAAAGGTTCGAACTAGCATTACTTCGAGTGAAGCCCAGCTTCATCAAGTAGTTATCTATCCTCTCATACCAAGCTCTGGGGAATTTCTTCAACCTGCATACATGGGTGTCTCTATCTCGGACTTCGAACCCCAGAGGTTGCTCCACATACACCTCTTCCTTTATAGATCCATGCAGAAAAGCGGTCTTCACATCCATCTGATGTAGACTCCATCCTTGCGTAGCAACAATGGAAATAATAGATCGGATGGTGGTATAGCGGGCCACAAGTGCAAATATATCATCATAATCTATGCCTTCTGTTGTCGCACAGAATGTCTAGGCATCGCGACAACGACTCAGATCGGGGGTTGTCACCTTGATCCCCAATCTCTCTATTTAAGTTGTCTCCTTATAGCAGACTAAGGGGGGTAGACCCTATGGAAATAGAATGAAGAAGAACTCGTTGGGAACCAACCAGTTCGAGAGACATAGTTAAATGACAAAATACTTGTAAAAGATCTAGCAAGATTAAATTATTCGATTGAATTGGAAAGATTGATATCAGTGCCTTATGGAGTCAACTATCCTGCTAAGGAAATTACAACCAAGTACTTGATGAGAAACTGCTGCTATCCAATGTTAATTTAGAATGCAGAATGCAAGGAAAACGATTTGAAGGAGCGAAATGAAGCAAGCTTCGAAGATGAGAGTTAACATTAAAAAGCCTAAAGCACTTAGATTATAAATAATTTGATCTAACCACTAAGTACTTAAGCGAGAGTGTCAATTATGAAGATGCCAAAATTACTCAATTAAAAGATATATAGATCCACAATAGAGCTCTCAAAATCAGATATCAATCACACTTACTTGAAAAGGTTTCCCAAACATTAGTATTCAATAAACATCCAATAATTCAAGTAAATGAAACAAAAGTTAATTAAACATTAGGCAATTTTAATTGATAGAACACGTTCCAAAACTCAGATGCCAATGATCATCAAACCCAACTGAAACATATGAAATTTACTAGCACTTAAATCTCAGTAATTATTCATCTAGATATACCATGAAAATATAATGCTAATAAAACCACTTCATCAAGCAATTTATGGATTAAATGATGTTCTTAAAAATGCAAATCCAAAAATTAAATTTTCTCCTATAGTCAAACTTAAGATATATTTTTCAACAAGATTTCAGATCTGAAATATAAATTACAACAGTAATTTAAACCATAGATCAGCAAGCAAACGATACCAGCACCAATGCCCAAAATGACTAAAAATAGTAAAAATTGTTGAACTTGAAGAAAAATCAATTTTTAGAGCTTGATTAAGAGAAATTTCAGATCTGATATTTTTATTTCAACAGTGGAACAGTGATAGATCAGCAAGATAATACTGCCCAAAATAGCTGCCACATACTTTCAGAAATAGCAAAAAATATATTAAAACTTGAAAATTTCAATTTTAAGGCTTTAAAAGAGTTTGATTTGGTAATTTTCAGAACTGATAAGTTTGTAACAGCAGTAAATTGATAACAGATCAGCAAACTGAAAATACTGAAAATGATCTCCACTATGTCTAAAAATAGTAAGTTCTGTCAAAAAAATCGAAAATTCAAATTTTTTAGACCTTATTTAGGATATGCATCAGAAATATTCAGATCTGATTTTTCACAGTTACGCAGTAATTTCCAGCAATCTTTAATGTCAGATCTAGGCAAAATTAAAGATGCCCAAATGGCCAAAAATTCTGAAAATGAAGATTTTGCAATCTAAACAATTTTGACCATATAAAATGTGTTTTTAGGGCCTAATTATTTGTGATTTGTTTGTTGTAATAAAATTTGCAAAAAATAGAGTTTAGAGATCAAACCTTTAACCCAAGGCTTTGAAAATCCCACCGTTGAAAATTCTTGAAATTTTGGGATAATGATGCCGCTTGAAAATTAGAATTTTGGAGACCAAAATCCTATAAAATTAGCCTCAAAAGCCTATACGTCCTCAAGGGTCTAGATATGGCTCAGATCTGAAGATTTCCTTGGTTGATTTTTTAGATCTATTCCTGCAAACAAATATTGAGCTCAGATCTTGCCCTCCAGGGTCTAGATCTGGCTCAAATCTGAATATTTCTTTGGCTGATTTTTCAGATCTATTCTTGCAAAAAAATATTGAGCCCAGATATTGCCCTCCAAGGTCTAGATTTGGCTCAGATCTAAAGATTTCCTTGGCTGATTTTTTAGATCTATTCCTGCACAAGTGAAAAAAAAAAAACCAAATACCCAATATGTACAATAATAGAAAAAATCCTAAAAACCCAAATGTTAGAATTCAAAATTATGTTACAAAACTTTAGATCTATACATGTAAATTATAGATCTATACAATATATTTACAGATCTATGCACAAGAGTTGCAGATCTGTCAGATATGAGGAGCATAAATCTGACTTCGCTCCCAGATCTGAAGATCTAAGGCTCTTACTAGCCAGATCTAACTTTAAATTCAAAATAATTAAGATAATTTTTTTTATTTAGGTACAAGCTCTAGAAAGACCCTGCGAAAAATATTCCGTAAGATAACCTTAGAAATTAGGAAACAATGGACTTTTTCAAATTTTCTAAAATCTGAGAGTCGGCTGATCTAACTGAAGATTTCCCCAAACTCTCAAATCTTGAATAATGATCTCTGCACACTTAGATCTGAATTTTAGATTGATAGAAATTTAAAAAATAGCTATGAGACCTTTCAGAAATATAGATAACTGATATTTCTGCCAAATCAAAATGCAATTTAAGAAAACCCAGAAAACTGCACAAGGTACCTGTATGCAGATCAATCCATAAAGGCCGTCAACCATCAAATGCCAATAAAAGTAGCAAAGTTTAGAGACAATAGCACCACATAGATCTGGAAAAGGAAAACCAAAGTTTGTAACCCCAAAGTCTTTATGCTTTATTGATCAAAAAATTACAAGAGCTTATGAGAACAAGTGCACGATTCAAAGATCGGATACAAATGACATACAAAGACCTCTAATTTATAAGATAAAATCTCCAATGGCTAGTTCGGTTGATCCATGTCAAAATAATCTCGACCGTCGAAAAAGATTTAATTATCGTTTAATCTAGACCGTCGAAATTATAATTTTGAGGAAATTTGAATTTATCATTTAATACCATTTTAATTAACTCAAAAATAATATTTTTGAGTTAATTACCTCAAAATTTTGACTTTGACTTAACCACCAAGACCCAAGGGTTCAAAATTTCTTAAAATTTTCAATATTCCCTTGGCTTGGGACCTTTAAAAATGTATTTTTTAAGGACCCACGAATTTTGCCTATGAAGAATTTTAACTCACCTGGGACTTAAAATTAATTAAATTTCTGGCTTAGGATTTTTAATTTAAATTGGCCAAAAAATTTAATTAATTAACTGAGAGGGGATTTACTTATTTTTCCAACCCTCTTTACATAAGATAAATACATTTAGACACATAAAAGAGGATAACCATGCGTGATAGACCCTCAAATAGCTACCCAATTTCGCGACTCAAAAGACGAATCTTTGTAAAAGTAGTTTGGGAATAATCCTAGCTAATTGGCTAAATTATTTTATTACAAGCTACTTAGTGATGTAATATTTTCTGGAATAATACAAACGAAGACTTTGGGGTTTTATTTTAATGGTGATGTTCCTCTTCAGCATTTTATGGTAAACTTGTTATTAATATTCTGCTGGTGATTATTTTAATGGATTGTTGATTAATGGCTCTTGAAGAGTAATCTATTGCACGGTTATCTTGCTTAGGTTACTGGATTTAGGGTAAGAATATTAATTGGATTGAGTTAGCAGCTATCTCTAACTCTTGAAAAATTTATCTTTTATCTTATTTCTCTATTGATTTGATAGTTTGGAGTGTAAAAACTCTGGTAAACTTGAATAAGTATATATTATTATTGATAAAAGATGAGATATGAGATATGATTACAATGGGGAATCACCGAGGCTTTAAATATAGCCTCATGGTGTCCATTGGTGAAGAGGCATGATCTTTGATCATGCCCTTTCACTTAATAAAACCTAAGATAACTATATCTAAATAATAATTAATAAAATATACATAACATTGCTTCTCTCTTAAAGATGTTTTGTCCTCAAAGCATACGTAACGATGGACAATGTTGACGAACGTCTGGGTTTCTTGAGCGGTGGGCTCTTGCTTCCCACATTTTAAAAAGATCGTGGAGCATATTCTCGAGTTCAATCTTTTGTTGATCTGGATAGTGAAAAGATCTGATATCGACAGGGTTGGATCCTGTCTTGACTTCTATTGGATGTTTGATTTTCCTATTTGGAGGCACTTTTATAGGTAGATCCTGGAATACTTTTTCGTGTGTCCGAACTAGTCCTTGTTCTTCTGATGACTCTTTGTGGCTCCCTTTTGAAGATAACATTTCTAACTGATGACATTGTACTGTAGATGTTGGCGCTCCTATTTGAATCATCTTCGTCATCAGAGAGGAAGATACGACTTGATCTTTTGGGGCTTGGAATCCATACAACCTGTGTTTCTGCCCTTTCCACTTAAAACTTATAAACTGCTTCTGATGGTTGGCAGAATAAGTACCTAAAGTTTGTAGCCATTGAATTCCTAAGACCACATCTACTCCTCGTAATGGAACGGTGTAGAATGAGATTCTAAATGAAAGTTTTTTATCTTTAGTTTGACCTTATGGCATTTCCCTACTTTCTCAATCTTCTTACCATCAGCCACCATTACCTTCATATTAGGCATGGGGAAGGTAAATATGTTAAGTCTTTTTGCCATGGTTGAATCTAAAAAATTGTGGGTACTGCCAGTGTCGACGAGAACCATTACGTTGTTGTTCTTGATATTTCCTCTTAACCTTAGGGTTTGAGGTTGTGATATGCCTGTCATAGCTGATAATGACACTTGCGGAATAGTTTCGCCATCCACTTCTGGAGAGAACTCTAAGTTGTCTTCTAATCCTTCTATATATGAATCATTATTGTTAGCGTCATTAGTTGCTTCACAACTGTATAGATTTTTCACTTTTCCATTAGCACATCCGTGCTTAGGGTCCCAGTTTTCACCGCAACGCTTGCACTTGCCCTCTCTCATTCTTTGTTTTTCCACACTAGATTTTTCTTCTTCACGAAGATGGAGTGGGACATATTTTGTGTCATCTATATTTTCAGATTGAGGAAATCTTTGTCTCAAATATACTTTTTCTGGTTTTGATAATCTTTCAAATTTCTTTTCAGCAACTTTTGCTTTTTGCCTTGCTACTTCTACTGATGTAACTTCATGAAGTTCGAGCTCTTCTTGTATATGGATTTTAAGTCCTGAGATGTAAGACTGGATTAGACGAGATTCCGACAATCCTGGTACTCGTGTTGCCAAGGTCTCCCATTCTCGAGTGTACTCATCCACATCTCCTTTTTGGCGTAATTTGATAAACGTTGAAAAAAACTTTTCTTCTTTTATGCCTTGAAACCTTTTGAAGAATGCATCCTTAAATTTCCTCCAACCGATAGCAAGCGTCGTCTTTTTCCACCACATATACCAATTATATGCTTCTCCTTCCATTTTCATGGAAGCATGCTTAATTTTTTCGTCATCACTAGTAATGTCATAAATCTCAAAATATTCTTCTGCTTTATTAAGCCATGCAACGCTATTTTTTTCATTACCATCAAACTTGGGTAGTTCGATTTTGGCTTTTCGCTGACATGCTAATGGTGGAACAAGAAGGGGATATTGATTAGCAAATGCATTCCAAAGTTGCTTATTTTGAAAATCTGCATTACTATCTTCTTGATGATGTGGGGAATCGGTCTTTTCCTGATGCTCTTCTGAGTTACCTGAATCTGCGGAATTGTTTTGTTGATTTTGTTCCATATTAGGAAATATTGGGGATTTTGTCTGACTTAACTTATCTATCTTATCATTTAGCTTATTGAAGAGTTCTGTCATCTTGTTCATTGCTTCGTTATGCTTTTTTGTGGCCTCGTGATGATTTAGCCACATTTGTCTTTCTATTCGATTTGTCGTATCATGAACCTTTTTGATGTCGTTGGAGTGTCCTGCAACTGTACCTTCAAGATCGACTAATCTTTTTCCGAATTCTTCAGAATTATTATTGATCTGTTTCTCGAGATCCACCAATTTCTTCTGGAATTCGGCCATCGACATTGATGAAGACATTGAACGTGTATGAGGTGGGGAATATTTTTCTGCCAGTTTTTCCCTCTCTTTCTTTTTTAAATTAATTAATTAATTAAATTAATTTTTTTTTAAATAATAATAATTTCTATTATTATTATTATTATTATTATTATTATAAATAATAATAATTATTATTATTATTATTATTTTATTATTTGAATTATATATATATATATGGGGAAAAAGATTGTTAACCTTGAAAAGTCACGTTTTTAAAAGTCACTTTGTTTTGAAAAGGCACGTTGTTTTGAAAAGGGGAAATGGGTTTTAATACCATGGGCAATTACCATGGGCCCAAAACCACGAGCTTGTAAACCACGAGCAATTACTCTTCCTTGTTCCTTTTTACTTTGTCTTCACATGTACGTATATATACTTCTTTATATATATATATATATATCTCTTTTTACTTTTACTTTTTTTTCTTTTGGAACTATTTTCTTTTAAATATTTTTTTTTCCTTTTAATTTATTTCCCCCTTTATGTTTACTTTCCTTCTCTCTTTTGATTTTATTAATATATATATATATATATATATATTTCTTCCTTCTTCTTTTTTAAAAAACAAATGTTGCTACCCACAAGCACTTGGTTTTTAAAAAAATCTGCAATTTTGGAATTTTCTTGTAATTCCTTAATTTTGGGTGATCACACAGATCCCTAAGAGCGATGGCTCTGATACCAATGGAGTGTAAAAATTCTGGTAAACTTGAGTAAGTATATATTATTATTTATAAAAGATGAGATATGAGATATGATTACAATGGGGAATCACCGAGGCTTTAAATATAGCCTCATGGTGTCCCTTGGTGAAGAGGCATGATCTTTGATCATGCCCTTTCACTTAATAAACCCTAAGATAACTATATCTAAATAATAATTAATAAAATATACATAACACAGTTTAACTTTAAGTGTGCAGAAATCTTTTCGGATTTAGAATTGGACATTTGGGGAAGTCCTTGGTTGGACCAGCTGACTCCCAAGGAGATAAGATCTAAAGAGCTCTCTAGATCTAATTCCACGAGCTTACCTTAAATTCCATTTTTGTAGGGTTTTTCTAAAGCTTGTGCCTAAATAAAAAATATCTTATCTTTTATTGAATTTAAAGTTAGATCTGGCTAGTAAGAGCCTTAGATCTTCAGATCTGGGAGCGAAGTCAGACTTATACTCCTCAGATCTAATAGATCTGCAACTCTTGTGCATAGATCTATAGATGTATAATATAGATCTGTAACTTATCGTAATTTTCATTGTATTTTAATTTATCATTTGTAAATATTTATAAGTCCTTGGTTGGACCAGCTGACTCTCAAGGAGATAAGATTTGAAGAGCTCTCTGGATCTAATTCCCCGAGCTTACCTTAAATTCCATTTTTGCAGGGTTTTTCTAGAGCTTGTGCCTAAATAAAAAATATCTTATCTTTTATTGAATTTAAAGTTAGATCCGACTAGTAAGAGCCTTAGATCTTCAGATCTGGGAGCGAAGTCAGACTTATACTCCTCAGATCTGATAGATCTGCAACTCTTGTGCATAGATCTATAGATGTATTATATAGATCTGTAACTTATCGTAATTTTCATTGTATTTTATTTTCTCATTTGTAAATATTTATAAATAACATCTTGTAACTTTTTGTTTTACTTATTCTGTAAATAATAGTATTTGAATTTTTTTTAATTTTATTTTATTTTATTTTTAGACTTGTGTATATTTTATTTTATTTTCTTGTAGATATTTGCAAAATACTGTAGATAATTTTTTAATTTGGTTTGGAGACTTTTTATTAAACTTTGTAAATAATTATTTATTATCTATTTTTTTATTTTTTTATTTTTTGAACCATTTAATTTTAAATCTTGTAAATAATATTATTTGAAGGTTCATTCTTTGAAATATTCTTTGTAATGGCATTGGTATGATTTTATGTCATCTGTCTTTATATATACATATTCGTGTGGTTATTCTTGTGATCACTGCAGGCCCAAACAAGAAGCACAAGGGTAAATTTTTTTTTCACAAGTTGGATTTCTTTTAAGGGAACCGTCTAACTCAGCCGCAGTCTTTTCTGAGCTTCTTCATCACAAAACTGATTTTTCATGGAAGGTTTCATGGTATAGCCGTGAGGGTTTGGAAGATAGCTGCGAAGATAAGATCACATTTTCTTCTTTGTGGTTTTCTCCGTCATTTTCTGAGCAAAAGAATTGACCCTTTGAGATATATCTTTTAAGATAAACTCAGGCGAATTTCCGAAGGATTTGGTGACAAAATTTGAAGAGGGGTTTCACTTGTTTTAATTTTTCTGTCACTAGCCTCTGTTTTCTGAGCTCCTTTTAGAGAAATTTTAGCGTTAGCCTCCTTTGAAAATTGCCAAATTTATTTGGGTCTGTTTGTAAAATTTCCAGTGATTTCCATCTTGGACGCAATCCCTTAGGGCATCAATCTGTTGCTTGGTGGTCTTGTTCCCTGCAAGCCTGAAGAAATCGGTCACAAAGCAAATTTTCTGAAGAATTTTAGGTTTCAAACCAAGGGGATCTAAGCCCATTCTTGCATTAAAATTTTCTGGGAAAGGTATTTAAGGGCAGTCGCAAAGATTATGTGCTTTAGAGGGTTTCTGGCTTCACCATCATCTTGCTGTCATATATATTTTTTGTTTTTTTTCTCTGATTTCTGAAAAGGGTTTTTGCAAGGGTATCATCATAAAAAAATTTAAAAAAAATCTGATAAGTTCTGTTACCAAATTCTGGGTTGGCCGTGAGCCATTTTTTATTTGTACAAAAGTGCTTTGAAAGACTGACTTTCTATTTTGTAGAGGTTCAATCCTCTGTTGCATTGGGCATAAAGCTCGTTTCTTTCACTTGGAGCAGGGGGTCTCTAAAGCCTAAAGTTTTTCTTTTAGTTATTTACATAAGTTTCTGGGAATACAAGCCATGGAACCATAACTATTTCCCCTCTAAATTTAACCAGAACTTAATCAAGATTTGAACGAAATTCTGAAGCTTAACTTAGAGTTCTGTCACTGGTTTGCAAAGGCAATTTTAAAGTTTGATCTCTGGTTCCGCATCATTTTACAGTGGTTGCAACAATTGATATTCTTGACAGTTGCATATTTAAAGTTGGTGCTCTCTTTCACTGATTTCCTTCCTATTTTCTAGCATCTACATTCGGCAACTTGAAGAATGGCCATTAGTGTTTGATTTCTCACAATTGAAGAAGGTCTCTTCTTAGATCTGCATTGAATAGCTAGGCCTACTATAAGGTTGTTTCTTACATAGAACACTGTTAACAATTTCATCAAATCTCGAGTTACTTGTCCTTACATCCTTAGGTGTCTCACTGACTCCTAAGTATTATTTCATAAGTTAGATTGCAAATCATTTTGGTTATAAGTGTGCTTGGTTGAGGCAGCCTAACATAGCTTCCTATCTCATTGGTGATATTTCATAGTTTAGTTGCAAGTAGTGTAACATTTCCTACATTGAAGCATTTGGCAGCTTGCATCTCATTAATATATCATTGATTTATGAGCAAAGTTACATTTCTCTTGTGCTTGTCGTTCATTTTTATCATGTGATATTGTTATAATGCGGAAGTACCTTGCTTTGTCATTCTTGAAAGTTATCTTTTGTTCATATATCAGCCGTGTATCTTGTATTAACCTTTCTGGGCAGCATTGTTGTTTCCATAACTTGTGATCTCTAATTTGTACAAGTACATTACTTTTGGGACATTATTATTGAGGCATTGATCTCTAAAAAGAACATTATCTCGTTAAGTGTCTTTATAATCTCATCAAATCCATCTCATTCCCCGTCTAATAATATCTCTTGCTATTTTTAATCTGAGTCATACCAATAACAATTGTCTTGCCTTCAAATCTTCTAGAATTTGTTGACTCTCAACAATTTTTCCCCTTCATCATCCTTAGGGACTACCCCCCTTGACTTAGCTAGGAGAGAGTCTAAATGGAGTGAGTAGGAATCAGAGTGACAGCCCCTACTCTGAGCGTTATCGCGGTGCCTAGACACTTTGTGCGATAACACCTCCTTTTTGAGAGAAGCCTCGGGCAACAAATCTTGCCTTGTACTTTTCAACACCTCCAGCAAATCCATGCTTGATCTTATAGAGCCATTTCGAGGTGACAACAAATTTGTCGTCTGGTCTCGGGACCACTTCTCAGACATCATTTTTCATAACGGACTCATACTCCTCGTGCATAGCATCCTTCCAAACTTGATGCTTTACGGCTTCTTCAAATGTTCCAGGCTCAGATTGTACTATCGTACTCATGGCTGCTAGATACCCTTGGTATCTCTTCGGCTTCTTGCTTTCACGGAATGTTCCCCTTGGGGCAATAGGTCTCTCGGCATCTTCGAGAGTATCCATAAGCCATGAGGGTCTTCTCTTATTTGAAGGAGGTGGATCAATGGGATCCATAGGTCCTTCAACATCGAGCATCGGGTCATCCTTCGGCTCTTCCAGCTTCCCTGCTTCTTCATCTTCTTTGTCTTCCTTGGAATTAGGAAGATTTCTCACTTTCTTGAGGGCAACATCTTCATCGAAGGTGACATCATGGCATATCTCCACTTCTCTTTGACCAGGCACATAGATTTGATATGCCTTCGAAGTTTCATTGTAGCCCACAAACATTCCCTTCTTTCCAGAAGCATCCAGCTTACTTCTCTTTTCTTTTAGCACATGAAAGTAAATAGGACAACCAAAAACTCTAAAATGAGAAACATCAGGTTTCTTACCAGAGAAGACTTCTTCGGGAGTTTTGGAGTCTAGAGCGGAATGCGGGCATCTATTTTGAACATACACAGCAGTGTTCGCAGCTTCTCCCCATAGAAACTTCAGAAGACCTTGGTCACATAGCATGGCGCAGGAAGCTTCCACAATGGTCATTTTCTTTCTTTCAGCAACACCATTTTACTCAGGAGTGTACGCAGTAGTGGTCTCCCTCTTAATGCCAGCTTCTCTACAAAAGTTATTAAACTCATTTGACTCATACTCGGTCCCATTGTCGGTCCTCAAAACTTTGATTTTCTTCTCGGTTTGATTTTCCACCAAGGCCTTGAAGGTACGAAACCATTTGAATGCTTCGTCCTTCTTCTTCAAAAATTATATCTAGCTCTTGCGGGAGAAGTTATCTGTAAAAGTCATGAAATAGGAACAACCTCCCAAGGATGTCATGGGTAGCATACCAGATAAGTCAGAATGTATCAACTGCAAGATATCAGTGGTTTTTGTGACACTTGAGGGGAATGGTCCCCTTGTATGTTGCCCTTCGGCACAACTCTGACATATATCTTCATGATCATCTCTAAATTCGGGCATCCCTGTCACCACCTTCCTTGCTTCGGGAAGGGCTTTGTAATGAAGGTGTGCAAACCTCCGGTGCCATAACTCTATTTGAAGAGTTGTATCACATGTCATAGCCCCCAATGGACTTCCTCCAACCTGGTAGAGTGTATCAACTCTAAAACCAATAGAAAGAGCTTCCTTGAAGTTCTTCTAACATATAAGTACCTTTTCATCAACAAATGCCACCTTGAACCCTTTGTCTTCCATTGTCGAAATGGACACGAGGTTCTTCTTCAAATCAGGGACGTACAATACATCTTGTAATCAGAGGACTTGACCTTGAGATAGATGGAGGGTCACATTCAATGTCCCTTTCATGGGATAGGTGGCATTATCTCCAAGGATAATTTCTGGATTAGTATCCTTCTCAACCAAATTAGAAAGGGCTTCTTTATAACTAGTGAGGTGCCTTGAAGCACCACTATCAATCAACCATACATCTAGGGTGTCGGGTAGAGATGCAGCAAAGAGGGCAAATACAAGAATAAATTCATTTCTCTTATTATCAACAACATTAGACTCATTGTACCTGGAATTTCTTGACCTCTTGAAAGATTGCCCATTTCCACTACGATCAGAGGGGGGCTTCCCTTTTCCTTGGAACCTGTTGTTCCTATCATTTCTTCTTGAGTTGTTGTTGTCATCATCCTCGGGAGAGTCCCTTCTATTAGGGCACTCTCTTGCATAGTGACCAGTCTTGTTACAAGTGTAACATCTTCCTTTACTTCCTTTGGGCCCCGCTCTACCATGGTTTTGATTTATCGGGCCACCATGGTTCTTCTTCTTTGCATGAGCGGCAAAGGCAGTAGGGTCACTTCCATTACCATTATTGGCATACTCCATCATTCTTGTTTCCTCTTGAGTGCATCTCGTCAATATTTCATCAAAATCAGGAATCACATTATTATTGAGAATAGTGGTATTGAATACATGCCAATCACGAGGGAGACCTCCAAGTGCAATAAGAACCATCTCTCAATCAAATATTGCTTCCCCAATAGCTAGGAGGTTATTCCTGATTTCACTGAGCCTCGCAAAATAGGATTGAATAAATTCATCCTTACCCTTCTTGATATTCTTCAATTGATTCTTGAAGAAGAGGATTTGATTAGCATTGCTAGCCCTGAACATGGTCACCAGCTTATCATACATCTCCTTAGATGTCTTCAGCTCAGAAATGTAAGCAACTAAGTGCTTATGAATAGAATCTCGGATAATCATCTTTGTTTTGATTTCCCCTTTTCTATACTTTGTCTTCATGGCAGCAGTTGCATTTGATGGAGGCTCTTGGGTTCCCCTGTACATAGTCCATGACATCTTGATCTTCTAGCACCAAATCCAAGGACATCTTCCATGCATGATAATCAGATTTATCAATCAATTTATTATCAGCCTTGAAACCCTTGTAGGTTGAGGAGGCCATTTGTCCTTGATGGGATTTCTTCATTCAGGGATTGCTTCTAACACTAGCTTGGACTCTTGGACTTTGTCTTCACCTCAACTCTGATTCCATGTTAAATTTAGATAACCATGGTGTTCTATGCTTGATGTACTTTTACTTCAATCTTTCTTAGGCCCGATACAAAATAGCAATCACATAAACATGAAAGTAAAATGCTGATAGAACACAATAATAGATCAATAGAAGACAAGCCAAATATAGATCAGATTTACAATTCCTTTTGTCCAGCAAAGATATGAGATATTGTTGCGTTACGGCGGTCAACAGGATGCTTCAACCAGCAAAGTCTTTCTCGGTCAACCACTCCTTCATGTGTCACAACCACAGCCCTCAAAGACAGCTCATCACAAATCAACGCAAGTCAACCCAAGAATAGCACAGAAAAGTCAACGCAGGCATCAACAGAAAAATCAACGCAGCAATTTACGGCTTCGGTCAAAAAGCAAACAATTCCTCGATTTTAGTGCCCCGCTGTACAGCGTCCTAAAATCATATTTTTGGCAGAAGTTGGAGGTCAAACAACCAAGGGTTGACCACGGTCAACGTTGCAACAAAAAGCCCTAGACAGATCCGCATAAAACAGCAGCTTTGCTCCACACGTGTGAGGGGGAAAAGGCCTCCAAAGGCTATCGAACCAATCAGATCACAATGAGAGAATGTGTGATGAGTTGATGATGAAATGACCTCCAAGTCTCTCCAAATTATATCCATCAATGAGGGTGTGTGACACATCCATTAGGCATGTGAACCTACATTACAAATCTGGCCGACCTTGCACGTGGAAATATAAATTCAAAATAAATGTTTTGCTCATCCGATCAAGATGATTGTTAGATCAATCTTGCACCTCTCCGAAAGAGGAATCCAACAAAAATATGACCACCGTCGTATGAGCAGTGCAACATGGAGCTTGGACCTAGTTGCCCAAAATTAACATGATTGTTGAGGAGGAGCTAGTGCGTATAGCCTTGAATAGATTTTCGAAGCACTAGGAGGTCTTTTTCAAGTGTTTTATGAGTTGGGATCACCTACCCGACTTGGCGAGACTTTGGGATGATTTCGTCCAAGAGGAGATCCAAGAAAGGGGTTAGCGAGGAGATCGTAGGAAGAAGTTTGAAGAAGAGGAGAACCTTGCTCTGGCAAGCAAGGGTAAGCAGAAGACCGAGAAAGGGCCACTTGAGTGGTCCTCTTCCAAGGGTGAGAAGAAGACGGATTCAAGGTTAAATGCCTTGCATGCTATTATCGCTTGCCGCCTACACCTTCTTACAGTTAGTGGGAAAAGCCTTTAACTTCACAAGGTGTGGTTGGTGGCAAGGAACTCAGAGAAGGGGCCGTCACACTAATCTCGACTCTCTTGGTTTAAGCTATCTCCTAGGTCAGCTATGGGGGGTGGTTTCTAAAGAAAAACTATGTTAAAGATGTGAGGTTTCTAAGAGAATTGATTAGAAGGATTTACTTATCAAAGATGACTCAATTCCAAGATGTAAACAAGCATATAAGTATATGAGCAATATTTAATGATATGTTCAAAATATAGACCAGTGCTTTAAAATAAATGACAAGTGCTTGCTCGAAAATGAAATTCAAGATACAATGACAATAATCCCGCAAAGCAAGTGTTAGACCAAGATATACATATAGGCATCACTTGCAATAAATGAAAAAGTACTTGTAAGGGAGTGCTCAAGTAACAACGGATAATGACATTAAATATTCATGAGCTAAATATCCACCAAAGTAACAAGTACATGAAATAGAAAAATTGCGAGTAAATGTGTGATGTGAAGGTGTTTTTGGTTTATTTAATTAGTAGAATTCTAAAACAATTTTCAATTTAACTCTTGTGCTCAGACCTCACCCTCGCCCGAAATCCGGGTCTCACAGTGAGGAGTCAATAGGGGTGGAGGGTCCCTAATGTCTATACAACCAACTTAAGTTGGAGATTAATTTTTAGAGATACAAGTCTAGTATGCAAAGTGAAATGCCCAAATGATATGAAAGTGAATTTGCAAGTGCTATGTAAAATATGGAGAAGATTCAATTAAATATGCTTCATAGTTAGTACAATAACTCAAGTTGCCATAAATTGAAAGTGTTATGCTTCTTTACTTGTAGTATATTGTGAAACTTAACCAAATGAGAAATAGATCACAAAACATAAGTAAGTGATGGCAAATGAGATTGCAAATTAGGAAATTAAAGGACTATGCGACTTGTGTTACTTTCCAATTAGAGCACGCATATGTGAGGTGAAAGAAAATGGAAATGTCAAAACCACTAAGTCAATCCATCTACAAATTCTCTCCTTTGAAATGGAGAGATAGGGATGCCAATGGGTAAAACCCACGCTCCCACAACAAAAACAGAAATTTTATTAATTTTACAAGAAGGAAATGAGCATGAGGCCCTTTCTAAACCAAGGAAAGTCTTTACAAATAAAAATTGAGACCATAGATTTTTCCTTGATGAGAATTTCTAAAAAACTCAAACGAATCCAAACTTTACAATAGGAGAAGAGAAGTTAAGCCTCTTCTATGCCCACAACCAAAGAAGAGAGAGAGTTATCTTCCTCATTTGAAATTCCGAGGCCAAAAGTCCTGCAACAACTTGTTAGTAATTTTTGGAGTTGTCCACTCAAGCTGTCACAAGAAAAATTCGAAAAGAGAGCTACAAAACCAATCAAATATTAGATAGATAAAATTACAAAATATTGTACAACAATTTACAAAGCGCTAAGCCAAAGAGTTCGAGTAAACTCTCCTCTTTGCTTAGTCATCTTCAAACTCTTAGATAGCAAATGAAAGCAATGAAGTATAATGTTTTTAAAAGATATTCAAATTTAGAAGTATTCGGCTTGTATACAAGCTATGTCCCAAAACCCCTGCAAAGCCACTCTGTAAGATAAGGCTATGAAGATTCAAAGAACAAATGAGAGCTCCTTTGAGAATGTATCAAGAGTGAGTTGGTCTTTCCAAATACTTCTCCCAACACTTGATTCTTTGATCCCAACAAGATGTTCCCTCTACAAAACTTCAATCAAGAATTAATTCCATATAGATTTAACAATAAACAATGATAAGAAACTCTAGAGATTTATTTGAAACCAACTAGAGCATTCTACCTTAACCTGTGTTGGTCGATTTCCTACCTTAAACTCAAATTTGACTCCAAATTCCTTATTTGAAGACCAGTAAAGACCTTCTCGGCTCCAGCAATTCGAACCAGAGATCAAATTCAACCGCAGAAGTTTCCAGAAACCCTCCCGACTGTCAAAATACCTGCAATTAAGGTATTTTTCGACATTCCAACCTGCAAATTCACAGTTTAAGCCTTCAGCTGAACTAATTAAACTTCAAATAAAGAAATTATCCACATAATTTGCCCAGAAAGTACCAAAAACAGGACAAACCCTCGCAAAATTTCCCCAGAAATTGTTGTTTTCAGAAAAACCTCTTTTTTCCTCACTTTAAAACATCTAAAAGTCAATTTAAGGAGCAGGAAAGATTTTAAAGCCCACAGATCTCTTGAAAAATCATTTTTACACTCTGAATCATTCAAAAAACCCCTGTTTTCTGACTTAAACCATTTTTACCCATCCCAGATTCCTAATTGAGCACTGAAGCACCCACTGACATCATCTTTGCCTATAAAATTGCTCAATTACCCTCCGTTAAGGAAATTCAACTATTGCAAACTATTTAAACTTGCTTTAGTTGTTTAAAAATGACTAAGAAACAAATGACATCCAAAGCTCAGGGGTCTAAGCCTATCAAACCTGGGGGATCCAAACCTCCTAAGTCA
Source organism: Pinus albicaulis (assembly GCA_034641835.2). Taxonomy (NCBI): domain Eukaryota; kingdom Viridiplantae; phylum Streptophyta; class Pinopsida; order Pinales; family Pinaceae; genus Pinus; species Pinus albicaulis. The sequence continues at coordinate 991,646 of CM076571.1, forward strand.
GAATCATCAAAAGTCATCAAATCCACTCCTGCACTCACTGCAAAAACCACTGTGTCTGTCAATCCCCTTCAGCCACCAGTACCTAATGAAGAAACCATCCCCTTGACTGATGTGGACTATAAAATTGCAAAACCTGTGGTAGAATTCAATCTAGTGGAAATTCACAATTGGTGTTTTGATAAGTTCTTTATAAAAATGAAATGCCTATTTGGGAAACTAATCTACCCAAATATGTAGTTCCAGTGGCACACCCTGGCCAGGACCTTGTAAGATTATGTCAAAAACACTATGTGCCAGACCAGAGAGCAATTGTTAATGCTGATAGGGAAATTCTTTTTTCTATTACTGCAGAATCCATCAATGAGATGTTACAATTACAATTTGACCCCTGCCTCCTTCCTCCATTGTCCGGATCAAAGGATCCTTCATTGCCCTTTATCCCGACCACAACATTTCATCAAAAACCTTTTACCCAAAACTCTGAAGGTTATCTACCTTGCCCTGACTACATTTGCACCCTTTTGGCCTTGCCTTCTAGTACTGCTATCTAAACTTAGACTCCATAGCCCAATGGACTAGTAGATCTCTCTCTAGTTTAATCCAAAGTGATTTTTACCCACCAAACATCTTAAAACAAAACCAAATTGTTCTATCATAACTAGCCTAAAACATAAATCAAAAAACAAAGATAAAACTTAAAGAGAGAGCCCTCTCTGAATTCTAGGAAGGCTAGATCCTAGGAAGTAGGTTTGTGGTTACCCCTAGTCTTCTTTGACTAAAAACTCAAATCCCACAACTTAAGAAATTACTAGGGTGATAACATACTGGCGACCATATTGGGGACTTAACCAATCTCCAGTCTTAAATTTAGTCTTGAAGGAAGATCTTTAATCTATCTTTTCTACTTTAAGATTATTTTTAAAGGTTGTGGGTATTTAAAACAGTCATTTTGGCTTCTAGGAAAACCTATTATACCAGGGCTAATCCGGATCCTAACCCTGCAGATATAGTAGACAACCCAGAACAGATTGGAAAAAAGAAAAAACAGCTTGTCAATTTAGAGACTGAAGTACCATTAAGAAAAGCAAATTCTTTACCCAAAGAGTTAGTGAGCTTAACTGATATAGATTTTGATTTCAAGTTTGAACAATCATTGTTTAAAAATAAATCTGAAACTGATTTGAAAGATACTGTAATAGATCCTGTTTTTACTTCATTTTTGAATGCAAAACAGAAAATTATTTCAGCAAGAATAAAATCAAACAAATCTGAATCTCAAAGTCAAATAGAAAAAATTAATGTTACATTGATTAAAGACATTGATGAAGCCATTGAATTAGCTCATTTATTGTCTTACATCAAGCCTTCAATTTCTCAATTGCACACAACAATAATTCCAGCAGTAGATTCAACTCTATATGTTGTCACCTCATTTTTAGATCCCGCCACAAGTTCATCCATAGAACAATTTACTCCTAAGTTGCCTTTGCAGCCTAGGATATTATTCCCCTCGTCCAGTCAATCCACTACATCCACTAGTTTTATAAGCACCACATCTTTATTCCCAAGCAGTTCCATATATATACCAGCCTCTTTTCCAAGTTCTTCAAGTACAGCTTTCAGCACATCAGCTGCCATATCCAGCACTACTCCTATCATTACTGTTATACCTCCCAGTTCAGCAAAACTTCAAGCCATGGCTGCTAGGTATGCTCCCCTTGTCTTACCCCAAAACCTCCATGATATGCCTCAGGATTACCAAAAAAATGTACCACTATTTGATGGTCTTTCCCAATATACTGTTCAACAACATGTCATAAAAATGACAGATTACTGTGAAATTTATGAAATTGATGAGTCAGATGTCCAAATGAGGTTATTTGCCCAAAGTTTGACAGGAGAAGTAAAAAAATGGTATAAAAATTTAGCTGCTAGTAGTATAGTTGATTTAGCTGCATTTCATAGAATATTTTTAAATAAATGAGAAAAGAAAAAGAACCCCCTTCAAATTTTGTCTGAGTTTGATGCTTTAAAAAGATCCCCTAATGAGTTTGTACAAGATTACTGCACTAGGTATAACAGTATTTATAATGCCATTCATGCAGCTCTTAAACCTACACCATACTCTGTTCTGCTCAAATTTCTTGATGGATTTGATACAGATATGGCATATCAATTGAGAGAAAGAGATGCCCAAACATTAGAACAAATGCAATTAAATGTTGTTAGTGTAGAAATTAACATTTTAGCTAGAAAGGCCAGACTTAGGAATGAAAGGAGAGTCACAATCAAAGAAGAGACATCAAATTCAGATGCTAAATTAGATTTATTTGCTAAAACTTTAGAAAGGGTGGTTGATAGATTAGATAATATTGAAAGAAAACCACAATGGGATAACCAACCTCAAATCAGAAATCCCAACTTCAGAAAAAACAATAACCCTGGAAAAACTAAGGAAGCTGCTCCAAACCAAAACATTAGGCCCCCATTTCAAGGGAACTATGTTGAAAGTTCTCAAAATAATGATAAAGATGAGGATAACATCAATCTAATAATGGGGATAGATGAAAACAACACTATTTTCCTCACTCATGAGGATCAAGAACTCTTTGAGCTTCAACAACTCAAAGTAGAATCTGGTGAATCCTTTGACTATAAACAAGGTTATGACTTTGCTATTAACGAAATTCACAGTCAATATAACCTTAGAAACAAGAAAAATAATGGAACTTCTACAAAAAACAATTCCCAAAATCAAACCAAAAAGAATGTAGAAGCCCCAAAAACAAAAGTTTTGCAAATTCTCCCCAGGGAAAACAAGCAAAATTCCAATCCTCCCAGTCCTAAAAAATTGCCAAATCCAAAAATTGTTGACATCACTGATGAAGTGGCCCAATCTTCTAAATATGCGCCAAAAGCTAATCTTACAAAAACCTCTAATTCAGTAAAAACAACAATTTCTGATCCTAAAAAGAGTCTTGCTGATTCTAAATCAGCAAATCCCAAAACTGATAATACAAAAACAACTGTTGAAAATTCAAAGTCTGATAAAACATCTGCTGCCACACAAACTGTCCTGAAAAAGGAATTAAAAACAACAAAAGTCAAGAAACTTAGACTGAGAATATTAGAGCAATCAAAGATAAAAATACATCAGTTGAAATTCAAGAAAATCCCACTCAGATAACAGTTACAAAAGATGAATTACTTCAGATTAGTAAGTCTCAACCCTCATTCAACATTTAGACAGAAATAGCTAAGTTAAAAATACCAATTCCTTTAACTGAAATAGTAAAGAATAAATTATATAAATCAACAATTACTGAAACTCTAAATATGAATGATGGTGAAGATGTCATTAATTTGAATGATGATCAACCAGAGTTGATCTTTGGGCCTGATGTAAATGGTAAGCATTCAGATGGATCAGTTCCTCCTTTCTATATCAGTCTTACTATTCACGATCAGATTTTACACAATGCTATGTTAGATTCAGGAGCTTCCCACAATTTAATGCCAAAAGCTATTATGGAAACTCTTAATCTAGAAATAACCAGGCCTTATAAAGATTTGTTCTCTTTTGATTCTAGCAAAGTTAAGTGCATAGGAATGATGAAAGATTTATGTGTGAATTTGGCAAGAGCATGGTTATGGATATTGTAGTAGCTGACATCACACCAAAATATGGTATGCTTCTTTCTCACTCATGGGGAGCAAAGTTGCAGGGATCTCTACAATTAGACATGAGCTATGCTACTATATCAGTATCTGTACAGCCCAAGAAACTTTACAGGGAAACTTTAATGAAATTCATAGTCAGCAATGCAGAAAGATCCATAAATTACCCCATTTATTCAACACCAACTAATCTTGATTCCTTCATTTTATGTAACTCGGATAACAATGAAATCCAAACAGCACTGATTGACATAAAGCCAAAACCAAATAATGACAATATTTTTCATGAAGCCCTTTGGCACTTAGATTTTGATGGCTCAGTGAACAAAACAGGAGCAGGAGCTGGAATATGGATCACAAACATTGAGACAGGTCATTCAGAAGGACATGCCTTTAGACTCAACTTCAAATGTACTAATAACATGGCAGAGTATGAGGCACTTATCTTAGGCCTCCAAATCATCAGAAAATTAGGAGGTAAAAGAATTTTAATCATGGGAGATTCGGAATTGATCATTAAGCAAGTAAATGGAGATTATTCTGTTCATAATCCTAGATTAGCCAGATATAGAGATGCAGCAATTGATTTATGTAAAGAATTATTGGAATGTAATTTTGCTAATATACCTAGAAAACAGAACATTCAAGCACATTGCCTAGCAACCTTTGCTAGCACATGTAACTTACCTTTTCAACCAACACATAGGTATACTGTTGAAGTTAAATATAGACCCATTGTCCCAGACAATGTCAAATACTGGCAGATTTTCTCTGAAGATGAACAGATTTACCATTTTCTAAATAATGAGGAAGAATTTCAAAATTGTAATATAGATTCAGACTGTAATATAGATTCAAATTTTAATTGTGAAACAGATAATATAGATGTACATAAATTTAACAAACCCACTGTATTTACTCAATCTGACATAGATAACTTAGAGAAGGTAGATATAGAGGAAATTATTGAAGATGAAATTGAGATGTTAGATCTAAAAGATAATTGTTTGCCTAGGGATTTAACTCCTTTGGAGGACCTTTTTGATTCCAATGATGTGCCTAAAAAGCCAAAAATGGAACCAGTAAGGTCTGACATTGAGGAATGTAACATTGGGACAGAATTAAAGCCAAAAATGATCAAATTGTCAAAATCTTTACCCCCTCAAGAAAAAGAAAAATACATTGAACTTTTAAAGGAGTATCAAGATGTGTTTGCATGGAGTTATGAAGGTCTAAAAGCCTATGATACAAACATAATTCAACACAAGATTCCTATAAAAGATGACCAGAAACCATTTAAACAAAAATTGATAAGGATTAATCCTATCTTATTATCTTTGATTGAAAAAGAAGTAAAACGCATGTATGATGCTCAAATCATTGCACCAATCAGATATTCTAATTGAGTTTCCAACTTAGTACCTACGAGAAAGAAAACAGGTGAAATCAGATTAAGTGTAGACTTTAGGAATCTTAATAAAGTATCTTTGAAGGATAATTACCCTTTACCCAAAATGGACCATATTTTACAAAGGGTAGTTGGTTCTTCCAAGATTTCTTTATTGGATGGTTTCTCAGGATACAACCAGATACTTGTTCAAAAAGAAGACCAAGCTAAAAATGCTTTTACCACTCCATGGGGCACTTTCATGTATGTGAAAATGCCTTTTGGCTTGATGAATGCTGGAGCTACCTTTCAAAGGGCTATGGACATAGCCTTTGCAAAAGAAATTCATGACTTCTTGGTTATCTATTTAGATGATATTACTGTTTTTTCTAAGTCAGATAATGAACACTTGGATCATCTGAGACAAGTTTTCATTAAGTGTAGAAAATTTGGTATATCCTTAAACCCAAAGAAGAGTCTTTTTGGACTAGAGAAAGGAAAATTTCTAGGACACATAATTTCAAAGGAAGGTATTAGAATAGATCCTGCAAGAATAGAGACCATACTGAACATTCATCCACCAAGAAATATCAAAGAGTTACAAGCATTTTTAGGTAAAATTAATTTTTTAAGGAGATTTATTTCTAACTTAGCAGAAAACATCAAAGAACTGAATAATATGCTTAAAAAGGACTCGGTTTTAAAATGGACAGTTGAAGCAAAACAATCATTTGACTCTATTAAACAAACTTTAACTAAAACACCAGTCTTAATCAGTCCTGATTTCAAAAAAGGCTTTATAATCTTTTCGTTTGCCTCAGAGCATACCATTGCTGCAGTTCTGTTGCAGAAAAATGACCAAGGTTTTGAACAGCCTATAGCCTTTTTCAGTAAAACCCTTAGAGATGCACCTCTGAAATATAATATAATGGAGAAACAAGCTTTAGCCTTGGTTAAAGCCATAAAAGATTTCAGAGTTTACATTCTTTATTCTCACATTATTGCCTATGTCCCTAATTCTGTAGTCAAAGATATTCTTACACAGGATGGGCCAGATGGAAGAAGAGGAAAGTGGATTGCCACTATCCTTGAATATGACATAGAGATTAAACCAACTAAGCTCATAAAAGGACAAGGATTAGCCAGATTAATGCCTGAATCCAATTGCAATGCCTTAGATATAAATTTTATTGCCCAGGTTGATGACCAGGAAGAGATGACGACTCCATCGGTCAGTGAAGCCTTTCTAGACTCACCATGGTACTCAGATACTATCTTTGTACTTACAAACTTACAAGCTCCTCCTGGATTAACTAGAACTAAAGCTAGATTCATTAAACTTAAAGCAATGAGATATTGTATTTTAGATAATGTGCTTTTTTGGAAAGAACAAAGTGGGATATTACTGAACTGTTTACTAAAATCAAAAGCTGACAAAATTCTTGAAGAATTTCATGCAGGTGATTGTGGAGGACACTTATATTGGAAAAGTACAGTAGATAAGATCCTTAGAGTTGGTTTATATTGGCCTACCTTATTTGCTAATGTGAAAAAATTTGTTACTTCATATCACAAATGTCAGGTTTTTGAAGGAAAAAGAAAATTGTTACCTTTACCTCTAAAGCCTATTTCTACTGAAAAGCCATTTCAACAATGGGGTTTAGACTTCATTGGAGAGATTCACCCTCCATCCTCTGGCCAACACAAATGGATTTTGACTGCCACAGATTACTTTACTAAGTGGATTGAAGCTATCCCTACCAGATAAGCCACTGACTCGGTCATTATCTCTTTCATAGAAAACAACATTTTATCTAGATTTGGATGCCCACAGAAAATAATTACTGATAATGTAGCAGCATTTAAATCTAAGAAAATGATTGCCTTTTGTCACAAGTACCATATTACCCTAGGCCACTCTACTACTTATTACCCTCAGGGTAATGGCCTAGCTAAATCTTCAAATAAAAGCCTTGTGAATATCATTAAAAAATTACTTGAAGACAACAAGAAAACTTGGAATAAAAAGTTAGTCTATGCCTTATGGGCAGATAGACTTACCACCAAAAAGTCAATTGGAACTTCTCCTTACCAAATTGTTTATGGGATGGTTGCAGTTTTCCCATCATCTTTAGGTGTTCCAGTAATGAGAATTATCCAAGAATCACAAGTGGAACTCAATGATATACAAAGAAGGATAAATCAGACTATTCATCTGCAACAAACAAGGGAAGAAGTCTATGAAAGATCTCAAGTCATTTAAGATAAAATCAAGAAAATTTTTGATAAAAGAAGTAAAGAAGAAGACTTTGCCATTGGAGATAAAGTGTTAAAATGGGATTCCAGGAGAGAAGAAAAAGGCAAACATGGAAAGTTTGACTTTCTATGGAAAGGGCCTTATGTCCTTTATGGATATAGGGGTAACAATGCTTTCTTCATCAAAGATTTGGATGGAATAGATATTCAAGACGGACCAGTTAATGGTAGAATGCTCAAACACTACTATTCTTCTGAGTTAACCAATAGTTAGTCCCAGTTACTTTTTATACCATTGTAAATATCCATTGAAGTTTTTCGATTGGATTGGATGTTTTCTATCCAAAGTTGAAGCCCGGAGAGAAGGCCCTAAGCTTTGAAGAGTAAAATGTCATAAATATCAGTTTTTGCAGAAATCAAAAGATAAATACTAGATCATCAAGGTCAAAGTTGAAAGCTACTAGTCTTCGAGTTCTTGACATTTCACCAGGAAATGCCATCCCCATGTGAAGCCGCTGTTAGGGTCCTTTAAGTATAGGATTCATAATTTGGAATTGACTTATATAAGTCTTGTAAAATATGTACATACCTTGCTTTCTGCAAGTTGTTTTCCCATATTTTGTAAAAATAAAAAAAATCGAAAATCAAAAAGAGGGTAAAAGTCCTAAAAGAAAGATCAAAGGACTTAGAAAAAATATAGACCCCAAAAGAAAAAGAAATAAAACATGAAAGTGTGCAAGTCCAAATGCCACTACTTTTTACTTTTTGCTGATGATTATAGCAGAGTGTCAATAAATGCCATAATCCATGATGAGTTAAAATGTGTAAACTTGACTTGTCATGTTTTCAATTTTCATGTTTCAGATAGTGAATAAAGATCAGTCAGACAGTTTAATCCTGACTAATCAGTAGATAGGTAGAGAATAAAGAGGAGCTCATCAGTTTAATCTGAGCCCTCGGATGAAATAAGGTAGAAGTAGATAGTTTTATGCTTTCAAAAGAATAAAATGTTTCAAGGTAGCAAACTCAAATGCACCTGCAAAAAGGAAGATAAAATGTTAAATTAAAAGTTGGGTAGGTAGAAAGAAGTGGGAAGAAGCATGCAAATATTTATCACCGGGCAATAATCACTAATTTCCCCTCCCCTATAGTTATTCTACATTCTAAACTTCCAGTCAAAGAGACTCAGAGCATTTCTCTAACTTCTGTTGGGACCGGACCCAAGGCTTAATGACTGTTAGTTGAAAATGTTGAATTCCAATAATAATCCCTAAATTATCATTATTTACCTTTCATTCATCCATCACAGCTCAAAATCTTAAAGTAAAGAACTATTTTTACTTAATGATACAGGGAAGCTAAGTTGCACTGAAACGGATACGAATACAAGGTTTGAAACGGATACAACAAATTTTCAAAAAATCAGGGTACGATACGGCAAGGAAACGACATATATATATATATATATATTACCATTCATCTTTTAGAATCTAGAATCTATATCCAAAAATATATAATCATCATCATGATTCAACATAAACAAATCATCATCATCAATTCAACATAACATTGTCATCATCATTAGTGATTATTATATCATTCAACATATTATCAGCATCATTAGTAATGTAATCAGAAATGCTATAGCCTTTTTTCTTTCGAGTCCAACTCCTTCATAGAACGTGTCATGCATGGCAGATAATATCTATCTTCCTTGCATGGCAATTAAAAGGCCCATGGGATCATTGGGATAGTTCGTCAAGACCTATTTGAACATTTCAATCTTCTCAACGGCAGCTTGGTCTCTTGACTATATGCAAGCAAAAGATCAGCTAGAGAAGATTTATTATATCGAGGGATTTATGAAATCAAGAGAAAAATCAATGACAATTAAAAAAACCTTAACCAAACTAAAAATTAATCACTCAAATAGATGTCTTCACGAAGACATTCATCAAACCCTTTTGTTTGCATTTTTTAACATCTATCTTTTTCTTAGTAAGAATCCTTGATAAATATATGGAGTGTCTTTGTTTATAAAGATTTAGAAGAGACATTATGAGATTTTGTTTATAATGACTTTATTTGCAAATCTGATTTCTTCATTTTTATTATTTATTTATGGCTATACAAATTTTCATGCTTTTTAACATTTTAAGGGTGGATTCTGATCACGATTTTTGTGGATCCGTTTCCGGAAACGGATCCAAAAAAAAAAAATCCCTTGGAAACATATCCAATTCCAAATCTAAAGTTTCCAATTTTTTGAAACGGCACAAAAACGTTTTTACAGTGTTTTCGACAAGAATCGTATCCGTATATGTATCGGAAACGGGGATCTGCGTTTCCGGCAAATTCTTCAGGAGTTTCCGGTAACTTAGCAGGAAAGCCCATTTTATTAACTCCCTCCATTGTACAAAGCATATAAACCCTCATAAAGCATTTTATGCTAAGTAAAAGTAGTGAATTCATAAAATGTTAAACTTGCTTTAAGGTTTTCACTTTACTTAGTCATATAAGTGTATTTATTGAGTCTTCCATTTTCCCTATCATATTAATTTTTAACTTATTCTATTAATTCCTTAGAAAATACCTTATCCTATTAATATAACTCTGTTTATTTAAAATATCCCCCTAAACCCACTATTATAAGATTTTATGCCAAAGTTAATTATCCACATGTTGAAAATAAAATCCCAAAATATACCCCCTTTGGCATAAAACTAACAATATATAAATACCTTGCCCCCCTATAGTTATTAAAACCCCCGTGGTTTAATAGACTATATAATACAACTAAAAATGCAAGAATTGAACTTTTTATACATATATTATGTATTTCTAAAGCACAAAAGCATTTCCGACCTATCACTTTTTATCCTAAGTTTCTATAATGGTAGCAACCCCCGCTCCTTTATAATTTACTTACCATTCTTCCCCGCATAAAGCTTAAACCGAGGTTAAAGTTTCCCCTTTCACATTATGTAAAACCTCACGTTTTATATAATAGTTAACCCATATAAACCCTCTTAACCCGCCTCACGCATCCCAACATACACATAAGCCTTTGTATATCATGTCATATAGCCCCGCTTATATACATAATCCCTTTTCATATATATGAAAACTTTAAAAAAATACGTATCATACAAAGGTTTTTATTGCATTTTCCATCCGCCACCACATGTATAGACCCCGATCCCACCATATCTTTCGACCGCAACTTCCCTTTTAATCTGGACCGTTCGCTCCAATCTCTCAAAATCCAACAGCGAAGGATTGATTTCGCGTCCATAACTTGATTGTCAGCCCAACGCCCAAATGAATGCGAACTGGGTGGTTTTATTATTCACGCCTCCTGCGACGTGGCGCAATTTCATTGCATCGCGTTTGTTTGGAGGAAAACAACTTACCACTCCATCCCAAAGCAAAAACCATTTCTTGTTTTGCATTCGAAAACAAAACCATTCCTGCTTTTGATGTGACCAGCATTTATTACGTTTTTAAAGATTTGTATCAAAGGTTAAAATCTTTGTTATGATTCTTATTAACGTTATTTGCATATTCCCGACTGAGAAAGAGCTCTGCCTGGCTGTGTTAAGATTCCCAATTCCGTTTTAACCTGTGTTAGTCGATTTCCTACCTTAAACTCATATTTGACTCCAAATTCCTTATCTGAGGACCAGTAAAGACCTTCTCGGCTCCAGCAATTCGAACCAGAGATCAAATTCAACCGCAGAAGTTGCCAGAAACCCTCCCGACTGTCAAAATACCTGTAGTTAAGGTATTTTTCGACATTCCAACCTGCAAATTCACAGTTTAAGCCTTTCACTGAACTAATTAAACTTCAAATAAAGAAATTATCCACATAATTTACCCAGAAAGTACCAAAAACAGGACAAACCCTCGCAAAATTTCCCCAGAAATTGTTGTTTTCAAAAAAACCTCTTTTTGAAGCACAATTCCTCACTTTAAAACATCTGAAAGTCAATTTAAGGAGCAAGAAAGATTTTAAAGCCCACAGATCTCTTGAAAAATCATTTTTACATTCTGAATCATTCAAAAAACCCCTGTTTTCTGACTTAAACCAATTTTACCCATCCCAGATTCCTAATTGAGCACTGAAGCACCCACTGACATCATCTTTGCCTATAAAATTGCTCAATTACCCTCCGTTAAGGAAATTCAACTATTGCAAACTATTTAAACTTGCTTTAGTTGTTTAAAAATGACTAAGAAACAAATGACATCCAAAGCTGGGGGGTTTAAGCCTATCAAACCTAGGTTATCCAAACCTCCTAAGTCAGAAGCATCAAAAGCCATCAAATCCACTCCTGCACTCACTGCAAAAACCACTGTGTCTGTCAATCCCCTTCAGCCACCAGTACCTAATGAAGAAACCATCCCCTTGACTAATGTGGACTATAAAATTGCAGACCCTGTGGTAGAATTCAATCTAGTGGAAATTCACAATTGGTGTTTTGATAAGTTCTTAGATAAAGATGAAATGCCTATTTGGGAAACTAATCTACCCAAATATGTAGTTCCAGTAGCACACCCTGGCTAGGACCTTGTAAGATTATGTCAAAAACACTATGTGCCAGACCAGAGAGCAATTGTTAATGCTGATAGGGAAATTCTTTTTTCTATTACTGCAGAATCCATCAATGAGATGTTACAATTACAGTTTGACCCCTGCCTCCTTCCTCCATTGTCCGGATCAAAGGATCCTTCATTGCCCTTTATCCCGACTACACCATTTCATCAAAAACCTTTTACCCAAAACCCTGAGGGTTATCTACCTTGCCCTGACTACATTTGCACCCTTTTGGCCTTGCCTTCTAGTACTGCTATCTAGACTTAGACTCCATAGCCCAATGGACTAGTAGATCTCCCTCTAGTTTAATCCAAAGTGATTTTTACCCACCAAACATCTTAAAACAAAACCAAATTGTTCTATCATAACTAGCCTAAAACATAAATCAAAAAACAAAGATAAATCTTAAAGAGAGAGCCCTTTCTGAATTCTAGGAAGGCTAGATCCTAGGATTTGAAGTAGGTTTGTGGCTACCCCTAGTCTTCTTTGACTAAAAACTCAAATCCCACAACTTAAGAAATTACTAGGGTGATAACAGATGGTAGTGGAGAAGGTGGGGTACAAGGCTTGCCTTATGTGGCAGTGTTGTCCCCCTCTAAACTGATTTTAAATCCACCTAAAAAGATGTCAAATTGCTTGTTGGGAATCACGATTGCCGTTAGACCAAAACCCGCAGGTGTTAGTAAACGATCGCATCGCCAGAGATAAGGATCCACGAGAGGCGGTTAGTCCATGTCGCGAAACACACGAGGAGCGTTGGTTTATCCAATGTCCAACAATCTCCCCCCCAACGCGAACTGGGTGTGTATCGAACACTTGACCTACGCTCTGATACCACTTGTTGGGAATCACGATTGTCGTTAGACCAAAACCTACAAGTGTTAGTAAACGATCGCATCGCTAGAGATAAGGATCCACGAGAGGCAGTTAGTCCATGTCGCAAAACACACAGGGAGCGTTGGTTTATCCAATGTCCAACAGTGCTGCGTACTCTTCTTTTGACTGGCTGTTACATAAGATTATGGGTGCCAACGAGTGGGAGACAAACTCTGACACAAGTGTTAGTGTTGTCCCCACTATAAATCTGTCAAAATTATGCATAAAAAAAATGTAACGTATCTGTCCCTTGAGTTAGCAGTGTATAGTTGTTGGCAATTTTCTGCTAGTAAACTCAACGTAACAATGCTCTCAAACTATTGCTGACAAATCTGAAAAAACGAGTATAACGGGTTGCTAACAATTTTTGTACATGATCCACGTGTGGGCTATCAACAGTGATGTGTACAAGCTGAAGTAGACTGCGTGGAAGCTGCTAGTTAGAGCTGTGCGTTGACTGATCTAGTTGTTGTTAAAAATCTGCGTGGAAATATCTTTGTCCAACGTGGATATTCTTTTGCTGTAGCATGTGCGTAATCCTTCATGTATAGATGCCTCTAATTGCTGCGTACATGCTGGAGACTGGAGTAGACTGTTGCGTGTAGATATCAGTGGGAGACAAGTGAAATTAAGTGGGGGGCAAGAATTGTCCTATGTGGCAATCTTGTCCCCACCCATCCTTTAGAAATTCCGTAAAACACTGATAATTATTTCAACTGCCCCTTTGATAATTCAGGACCCTTTTGACTTACATTTTGACTTGGCCCACTAACTCATGGTGATGAAGTGGCTGCCATGTCATACATTTTGTCCCCCTTTAAACTTGCACCACATATTTCTAATTAAATCAAATTATTATAATTTACCCATACGTTGTGCCTCATGATTTCAACGTGGAACCTTTGACTTGCTAATTTGGAATGTTGACTTCAGCTTGTTATACCTTATGTGGCGGGACCCACATAGGTGCCACATCACCCTTTACCTCTCCACATAATTTCCATGTCAAAATGTGACTTATTTTGACTTTGGAAAATTTTCTAAATTTTTCCAAGTATTAATTTTTTCTCATTTTTTCTCATTTTTTGCCACTGACATTAGGAAAGTCGGTTTTTGAGGGACCATACGTCGTTTTTTGACCCTCAAAGTGGGTCCTAGAATAATGTTGGGTCTCTGAGGATGATTTTCAAGTAGTCACATGCCCCAGACATTTCCTAAGGCCACTTATTTACATCATTTCATAGAAATTAATTAAAAAATCATGTTTTGCGGGAAATTTTTAATTATTAAAAAATCCCACTTAGACCTAGTCAAATTCCGCGAAATTTCAGAGATAACCTAGCATGGTAATATACATTGACTCTAGACACTAAGATGCGATAGGGGCTCAACTTTCAAGCCGTCACCCCGGCTTTGGGGTAATGCAATGAGTGAAAAAACCTAGAAAATTATTCCCCGCTAAAAAGAAGGAATAATTAACCAAGTAAAAACAACACTCCAAGGTATACTCGCTTGTTGATCGAGTCCCAACATCCTAATCCTGTTACATGGCTTTATTCATCATGCTAGTGACATTTATACAATATCCTCGTAGGGCTGCAGAATCTGAGGACTAAAGAAGAAAATGATAAGAAGAAGAATTAGAGTTTAAAAACTCTGTTGAACTAATGATATTTGATGGTACATGTGTCCTCTGATTTATCCTTGGGCATGGAGTCTTTTCATTATCATCAGGTGCCACTCCAGTAGTCAACACATGCCATCAGCTGGGTCACTATTGTTGGAAATGTAACTAGTGTCGGCCTTCATAATGTAATTCAAATCTACTATTAATGTATTTATTATATTAATTTATTATTTTTCTATTATAGTCAAAGCATGTTCTTCATGCTTATAGAGTCATTTGAGTGAAAAGAAAAATTTATTATGATCAAAAGAAATGTAATCGAGTCAAAGTCCCATTTGGACTTCTTGTAAGAAAAAAAATATTTTTATTTGAGTCAAAGAGCTAATTTGTCCTCCATAAGACCAAGTCGACTCTCCCTAGACAAGTCGGCCTAAAGAGGCAGCTATTCGACCTCTTGGACATGTATAAATACAAGGCAGTTTAACCTCATTCAATCATCCATCCATCACACAATTTTTGTGCAAGAAGAAGGAAAATCAGCAAAAGTCAAAGGAGAGAGAGCTATCTCTTCCTCCATCAAAACAAAAGCAAGCAGGCTTAAAGATCATATTGTTGAATACATCCTTACAAGCAGCCATCTCTCTCTCAAGGACACTATTGAAGGCTCTTGATTCTCTCTCTCTCACTCTCGCATTAAAACACTTGACATACCTACATCAGCTCCTCATTCTTTGACAATTTGGAAGAAATCCTTTGTAGTATAATAAGGATGAAGTGCAAAAACTTAAAAGACAAAGAGAAGTTCATTATATATATATATATATATATATAAGGCAGTTCGTTATATACCTCTGAAGCAATTAACAGTTCATTGTATATACATATCTGAGGCAAGCAATCAGATTCGAGCTTCTTTGGGCAGTGACATGACATTCCTACAAACACTTCATCTATAGAACCTTGCAAAGAAACTACACAGTATTGGAAAGTCTAAGGAAATGTGCAATCCGAATTCTCTGTGAAAAAGGACCAAGACAGAAGTATAGAAAGTTAAGAAGAAATTTGTATACTGTCGCTACAACAAGAAAAGAAGATTAAAAGATCAGTTAAAATCTATATCCAAAACTTCTGTGTCATACAAAATTTTATGTGACATGCAAGCTCTGTAATTTTTGTGGCATTGATTCAAAGTTTTATGGCTTGATTCTGGTCCAAGGCACAAGTCCAAATCCTTTGATGAATTGAAAGAGGTAATGACCAAATTCTATAGCTCATATCCAAACCCTTTGATGATCGAATTCTCAGGCATCAGAGCTTTTTGTAGCTTCATTTGAACCGAGCTCTCTAAGATTTCTCTAAAAGATCATGACACTTATCTGAAGCATCTCATACAATATCCAAGACAAAGAAGATTAACGAAGGAGAAGGATTCTTTGATTTCTACTAGTCTTCGCTCAAATAGATAAGAAGGCTGAAGATTGCACCCGAAATTGTCTAAAGTTTTTACAAATCTCCCATATGCGAAGTCTCTAAAGAAACTGTGTACTGTATTATATCTACAAGGTATCCAATCCAAAGTTTGTACCATTTCATGCTTCATGGCTATTCAAAAGTGGCATTCAAACTTACTGTATGATATCCGAACTCACTATGGCATCATACTTGTGAGATATCCAAGTTTGTTATAAGAAACATTACTACTATGGATTGCAAGCTATATAAGGTGTTCTATTTCAATGAATGTGAACCAGAAACAATAGATCTCCAAATGGCAAAAAGAAACAATGATGCTTGTTCAAGACCCGAGCTATCCAAGCAAAGTATGTACAAAGAAAAGCCCCAAACATTCTGTGTGACACCATATTGCAATGGTATCCAAGCCTTCTATGACACTATGGCTTACATAATTTTCTATGGAGACACTTCTTTAAAGCATCCGAAGCTCACTAATTTGATGAAAGAGACTAAAATCTTTGAGGATCATCTCTGAAGCTAAGTTGCACTGAAACGGATACGGATATGGGGTTTGAAACGGATACAGCAAAATTTTCAAAAAATCAGAATACGATATGGCAAGGAAACGGTATGTATATATATTTCATATTACCATTCATCTTTTAGAATCTAGAATTTATCCAAAAATACATAATCATCGTCATGAATTTAACATAAACAAATCATCATCATCAATTCAGCATAAACATTGTCATCATCATTAGTGATTATTATATCATTCAACATATTATCAGCATCATTAGTAATGTAATCAGAAATGCTACAGCATTGCTTTCGAGTCCAACTCCTTCAAAGAACGTGTCATGCATGGCAGATGATATCTATCTTCCTTGCATGGCAATTAAAAGGCCCATGGGATCATTGGGATATTCCGTCAAGACCTATTTGACCATTTCAATCTTCTCAACGTCAGCGTGGTCTCTTGACTATATGCAGGCAAAAGATTGGCTAGAGAAGATTTGTTATATTGGGGGATTTATGAAATCAAGAGCAAAATCAATGACAATTAAAAAAACCTTAACCAAACTTAAAATTAATTGCTCAGATAGATCTCTTTACAAAGACATTCATCAAACCCTTTTGTTTCCATTTTTTAACATCTATCTTTTTCTTAGTAAGAATCCTTGATAAATATATGGAGTGTTGTTGTCTACAAAGATTTAGAAGAAACATTATGAGATTGTGTTTATAATAAGTTTATTTGCAAATCTGATAATTTCATTTTTATTATTTATTTATGGCTTTACAAATTTTCACGCTTTTTAACATTTTAAGGGTGGATTCTAATCACGATTTTTGTGGATCCGTTTCCAGAAACGGATCCAAAAAAATTTTAATCCCTTGGAAACGTATCCAATTCCAAATCTGAAGTTTCTGATTTTTTGAAATGGCACAAAAACGTTTTTACAGTGTTTCCGACAAGAATCGTATCTGTTTACATATCGGAAATGGTGATCTGCGTTTCCGGCAAATTCTTCAGGAGTTTCCGGTGACTTAGCTTTGAGGTCAAGGACCAAGAAACTGAAATATATAGTCTATGAAGGGACCAAAGTTGTGTATCATCTCCATAATTAAAGGCCGAAACTTTGTATAGACCCTGTGCTAGGATTGTGACAAGAAAGATATTAATATATATAGCTAATTTTTTGTGGCACAAATATGAGAAACAGATGGATGACCGAAGATTTGAAGCACCTCTGTTGAAAGAAAATGACAATATTTGTAGCAAAAGGATCAGATCTTTGTTGACAAGTAAGCTTGAAGAGGTACATATAATTTTTGTACATTTCATGACCTATGTCAATTATATTGCTTATAATGTTAAGTCTTCTAGGTCATAGTGATGATCTTTTGAAAGATAGTAAAAAAGGTCTGCATAAGTATATTAGAGATCATGATATAATTGATATATTAGCATTCAGATTATTTCCTTGAAGTCTAGGTTATTATGATCAATAAATGAAATGATCTTCATCTCAAAAAAGCATCACTAGGGTTTTGCAACTCACTCTTTAGTATGTCTATAGAATTTGCCATTCTTAATCGTAAATCTTGAATACTTTGTAGAATCTAGGGCTTGTAAACCCTAGCAAAGGTTTAAATTAGAAAACCCTAGGAACAGAAACCCTTAATAATTGTTTATGTTGTAAAAAGAAGACCTATCTCTTAAGAATGGCAGGAATGACATCATGTTAATGTGAGGACAAGGTTGACAAAAAGGTCCAAGATTAAGAGGGAATTGACTCTCCTCAAAAAGATGTAGAAATTTGATAACCCAACCCCGGTTTTCAGTTTCTCCTTATTTCTCCCATAAAGTTAAACGCCCATTCCCATAGCCATACATTCAACAAGCTGGAAAAAATAAATATTTTCTGAAAACACAAATTCTGGAAATTTCACAGTGTTGAAATGCAAAAATAAAAACTCGGAAAAAATAAATCAGCCACACACAGAAAATTGACACGTTGATTTTTGGTCAATGTGACCCTGGAAAAACCCCCTACAACTCTTGGGGAAAACCAGTTCGAAAGCTCTTCTTTTATTTCTGATAAATAGCTTTTACAGAGAAATACAAAACACAGAAAATTCCAGCAACCAGTATTTTTACTTATCTCGAAAACCGTGCACAACCTCTGCCTCGATTTTAGTGCCAAACAGAAACAAAAATTTACAGCAGAAAGTATAGCATTAAATGTTGTACGGACGGCACCGAAAATAGTGTCGGAACCGTTGCATTGCCTCCTCGAAAACTGTGCCACTTGCTGCCTTGAAAAACATGTTGTACGGCTGTTGTACAAACCTCGTTTGCGTGCTGAAATACTGTTGTACGGATTTTAGAAAACATGCCTGTTTTTGCTGCTGTACGGTCCTCAGTTTTCGTGCCTCCTTAACTGTTGTACAGACCTCGAAATCTGTGTTGCATTAAATGTTGTTTTCCCTCCTCGAAATTCATGCCACTTGCCTTGAACTTCGTGTTGCTGCTTGCTGTACGGATTTGTTGAAATCTCGTTGCCTCGGTATGTGTGCCAAGGTGTTGTTCTTCCTCCTTCTCTACTCAGAAATATCCTTTTCTCTCTTCCTCTCCTTCTCTCAATCTGCTCATGAAAGAATGAATGACCTTTTCCCTCCTTTTTCTCCTTTAACCTAACCCTAAGTGACTTTTGGGGAATCCATAAATCCAATGGCTGAGATAGCTTTAGATCTAGGGCTGAGATTAAATGTTCATTTAAATCTCACTTTCTATTTTATAATTCACCCCACTTTAATAAAGACTCACTTAGTCATTTATTTCCAAAGTCACTTTTCATTTTCTAATTTCACATTGACTTTATTAAAGTCACTTTAAAATTAGACTTTAGTAACTTTATCACTTAAAGTCATTTTTAAATTAGATTTGACTTTATAACTTTATAAAGTCACTTTAGGAGAAAAATTAAATTCTTTTGGACACTTTTCCCTAGGCCAAAGATCAAAGCCTTAGGGAACCACCTGACCTCCGGTAACCAAATTTCAACACTCCCTCTTACCGAGGAAGGTGTTCCTCACCACACCCATCTTGTCTCTGAAGTAGACATGCTTGCCCCGTGGTAAGGCTTCGATAAGAATACCTGCAACCTGCTCATCAGTGGGAATATACTTAAGCTTCACGCTCCATTCTGAACATAGTCTCTGATGAAATGATATCTGATACTGATATGCTTTGACCTGTCATGAAATACTAGATTCTCCGTGAGTTTAATGCAACTCTGATTATCACAGTATATCATTGAAGGTCTCAATAGCTGACCAAATAAGCCAAACAACATTTTGCGAAGCCAGATCACCTCACAACTAGCTAGACTGGCTGCCATATACTTCCTCCCCTTCCGTGAACTCAATGCCTGCGACTCTTTTTGCTGTTGAACCACGACACCATTGTCGAGCCCAACCCAAAACAACACCCTGAAGTGCTCTTCCTATCGGGAAACTTCAGCACGCGCCCAATCGGGGAATTAGTATGACGCCAATCTCCTCCATCCCCGCGCCTATAATCAGACCATAATCCACAGGCCCACTGTCCCACCGTCTATGTCAGTGTTCACGGCAACTTGATGCACCTCACAGGCTCACATGGCGGCTCATCGTGTTGACTGCAAAACATATATCTGGTCTGGTGTTGACCAAATACATCAAGGAACCAATCAGCTATCTATACAATGTGGGATCCACCAACTCGGAATCTGAAACGTGAAGCTTCTTCCAGTTGGTGATCATCGATGTCGACATGGGTCTACAATCCTCCATGTGGAATCTGCCAAGGATGTCCACAATATACTTCCCCTACCCTAGGAAGAAATGCCCCTCCTCCTGCCACACCTCCAAACCCAAAATGTAATACATCAAGCCAATGTCCTTCATCTCAAACTCCGATGCAAGATCTCTCTTGCAGTGCTCTACGAGTCTCTCTGCACTCGTAATGACCAAGTCATCCACATACAGCACCAAAATGAGAGGCTCCTCACCTATCACAATGAAGTATAGGTTCGGATCTGCATCACTCTTTGTGAAACCCATCTCCTGCAAGTATGTATCTATCCTAGAGTACCAAGCTTTGGGAGCTTGCTTCAGGCCATAAAGGGTCTTCTTCAGTCTGCACACATGGGACTCCTTCCCATGCACCTCAAAGCCCTATGGTTGCTCAATGTACACCTCCTCCTATATGAAGCCATTGAGAAATGCAGTCTTCACATCCATCTGGTGGATCTTCCAACCCATCTCTACTGCTATCGATATGACAGAGCGAATCGAAGTATATCGAGCCACGGGAGCGAAGGTCTCCTCATAATCTACTCCCTCTACCTGGGAGAACCCTCTAGCCACAAACCTTGCCTTAAATTTCTCAATGCTGCCATCTGCAGCATGCTTTACCTTGTAAATCCATCTGGAAGTAACCACGGATTTGCCCTCAGGCCTCGGCACCACCTCCCAAACATCATTCTTCATGATAGAATAATACTCCTCCTGCATGGCCTCTCTCCTGACCTGCTGGGTAGCTGCCTCCTCATAGCTAGAAGGCTCAGAGTCAATGATGTTGGCAACCATTTCCATATAGCTACAGAACCTATCAGGTGGTCTGCTCTCTCTGACCGGCCTCTTTGGCCCAGCAACAGATGTGGCATCTCTCAAGGTATCCTGAAGCCACTTGGGCTTCCTCTTCCCTGAGCACACTTCTCCCACTAGAGAATGAAACTCCTCCTCCTCATCATCAGGAGCCTGAACTCCTGACTGTCTGTGTGCTATCCTCCTACCTGAACCTGAACCTGTAGATGTTGAAGTACCATGTGAACTATCCATCACTGGACTCCCTAGTGAACTACTCTGCGGACTGCTCTGAATGCCGCCCGAAGCATCACCCCTCTG